>DWKL01001775.1:0-13919 GCA_018249415.1 Phareas burnsi | reverse complement strand
CCATGGGCTGTGGTGACTACTTAACATCAGGTGGCCTGCATGCTCGTTTGCTACTTTACAAACATAAAAAAAAAACCATATTTGAGATTTCGTCCCACATTGTCTTTAAACGCGCATAGCCTCGCGACTGGTGCAGATTGTAAACGATCTACAGAAGAACCAACATAGTACTTGGTTATGATTTGGATGGGTCACCGTTAATAACTAAATTTCATGCGCGCTTCCGTGCTTCGATGAACATGTTAAACTGTCGATCCGATTATCATTGGATAGTAATCGTTAAAACATGTCGAAGGTCTTATGGGCTTTAAATATTCGACATGGCTTGGCCACTAACCTGTAATACTTACTCACCGGATTAGTGCTCAACTGAGCCGCATTAGCATCAGGAGAGCGTCTAGCTTCGTGGCTTGCGTATAATGTTACGGATCTACGAAGTTAAGCAACATAGGGCGTACTGAGAGTTGAAAGGGTGACCTTAGCGGCTTATTTCATGCGCGCTGCCAAGTCTGAGTTAAGCCTTGTCGAATGTCTTTAGAGCAGTTTAAAAACATCCGACACGGGTTGGCCACTAATCCGTTTCCAAGCAATTCACATTGGAGCACCATGATGGAGTGTGCTCTAGATCTCTCCCAGTTGTAGGAAAAACTCGTGTCCAGCAATAGGATATACAAAGGCTTTGTAGCCAATCTGTAGTGTGGTGGACTAAACTCCAGACCACGTTTATCTTTTAGGCGAAATGCGTGTCCAGCGGATGTACATGAAGAAGGTTACAGTCTTATTTCATTTTTTTTTTAGGTTAGAAGAGTAGCAAACGAGCGTGCAGTCCACCTGATGTTAAGTGCTCACTGCAGCCCATGGACACCCACATCTAACCGCAAACAAAAGTGAACTTTTATCTGAGCTCGTACATAGATGCGTCACTTCTCTTGAGGACTAAGATCGTCGCCTCGTTGTAAGTGTGTCCGGCAACCGCACCTCTCCAACCGAAACAGGGAAACTGCTTCACGGCGGATTGTGAGCAGCGGTGGTACTGCCCCAGGTGGACTATAGTTCTACCAACTTACCGCTGCTGTCCACTCCAATGGAATTCAGCTCGTCCAACTCGCCCTTTCTGATAGTGATTGTGTTATAGTCTTCGCTGTATCTGTACATTTCCTCGGCTAGGACCCGCTCGAAGTCTTTCTTGCTGATTTCGAATTTTCTTTTTATTTGATTCAAAAATAGGAATGCTCTTGAACGTTGACATGTCTGATGGATATAAATGTGATAATATGTTATTTAGCTTTTCAACGAATGTATTTTTCGGTAATTTAAAAAAAAAAAACATTTGATGTAACAGCGAAGGAAAACATCTTAAGGAAAATATATCGTTTTTGTTTTTTTTTTGTTATTACATTTCCTAAACCTTACACTAGGGTACCCTGTGTCGTGGATGCCATGGAAATATACAAAGACGATTACACAAGCACCCAGACCCAGAATAAAAATATAAATTTAGATGTCTACTTGGCCGGGAATCAAACTAGCAACACTACGTGACAGAGCAGTATGCTAACCGCTGCGCCATGTGGGTCGTCCAATGCCTAAAAGCTCTCTATAATGTTTTCAACGTATAAAACTGCAGTTCGTCTGCCGAGTTATCACCGCCGCCCTCATAATCCGCCGTGAGGCAATTCCTGGGTTTCGATTGGAGAGGTTTGGTTACCGGACACACTTTAAGCAATGCGACCATAAGTCCTCAAGAGTAATAATGCATCTACGTACTGAGTTCAATTCTATTAAAGGTTGCTGCAGCTCATGGACATTACAGCTTCTTGTAATACACGTGTGACGTTTGCGTTTGTGACATACCGCGTTTTAATATTGGCGTGACGGCGAGATCAATGTACTCGTTATACCAAGTTAAAACTCCGCCCACATGATGCGGCCGCGAAAAGCTTTAAAAAGCTACGTATCCCGATATTGGCTGATCTTACTCGAATAGCGTACGAGTTACCATGATGCGGCCGCGAAAAGCTTTGAAAAGCTACGTATTCTGATAATTGCTGATGTAATCTTATTCGAATAGCGTACGATTTACTTTATCAAGTCTTGTTTATTTTATGTAAATGTCCATGTATCACTAAAAATATAATTTACTATTATCACAAGTCAAAATAAAAATGGCAACACCATTTATATACGACGACCAATGTATTACGAATACTCTTTATAACAATATTAATTGGCTATCTCGTCCTGCATAAACTTATTGACGGGTAACTTATTAAACTCGATATTGATAAAAATGTCAAATGACCTATTCTACAAATACTGAATGAGAGCGTGAATGAGAACCATTGGCCATACAGTCCGCCCGCATCCGCGTGTACCGTATCGTTTCGTACACTTTTTTGTTATTACAAAACTGCATGCTAGTGGCCCCGCTCATAAGAAGCGTAGCGTGATGTGACATAGCCTAAAACTTTCCTCATTATACACCACCTATGTTATATCACTTTTTTTTTTAAATTCACTGTTAGCTCCAGAGATTAGCGTGTTCGAACAAACAAACAAACTTATTCAGCTTTGTTATATTACTATAGATAATCTCAGTACAATGATGTTAATGAGTCTCATAATATAAAAATATATATGAGCAATTTTTCGAAATATGATCAAACATAAGGCAAATAAAGGAAAAACAGACTTTATATATATACAATAAAAGAAAATTATTATTCGAATTAAATTAAATATACGCGACCGTGTACTAGTTATGAGTGACGTCTAGACAACCCCTACGCACTTCAGAATTAAATTTAATGTTTCCTCTATAAATAAACAATATAAATAAACGTACCTTATCAGTGAGACAAAAATAGACGTAATTGTCTTCAATGATATAATGGAACAGGTAACGTCCGTGGGAATAAGTCATTTTATCGTTTCGTATAGTAACTTTCGATAAAACCTCTTCCAGTATCTCCATAAAGTTTCCGTCACACGACGCATATTTTTCTATAATAACACTTTCATTGGCGATCGCACTGAATAATATTGGCATTGTAGTTTGTAAAATGTAGGATTAAATATTATATTTTATTATCACTCTACGATTCTCGATTCTTTCACAACAATCAATTAATCACTTTTACATCTTTTGTACGATAAAAATTTTTTGTATCTTTGTTCTAGGAGTTATAACTGAACGCATAAAATATAAGAGTCTCCCAATAAAACTGGACTTTACGTCGCGGCAATAAATTCGCGTGTGACGCGTCTTGAGTGCGCGAACATTCTTCCGCAAACTTTTACATTCGTACCGGTATCGCGTGGATATCACACGTCTCTACGGGTTAAAATTAGATGCGCATTCGAGCCGCTGGACCCGTGGCGGCTTCGCTAAGAGTGTCATTCCCGATAACCGATCAATGTGATGGGACGCGACATGTGCTCAGACATTGATCGATGGGGGAAGTAAATAGCCAAATTGTTTAAATTTAAAATTACATTAAAGCTAGCCGGCGTCGCGTATAGTTTCATGTATAAAAGATAGTTATAAGTTTACGGAGATTTACATTTAACTAAGCAACGTTATGTACGTTGTATCTAAAGCTATAGAAGTGTTTGCGATTCTATTCGTAGGCGTCACCGCTACGACTATTTATGCCTTATAACAACATTGTTCAACGCTACTTTATTTTGCTTCAAAGTATTTATTCTCCTTCGAAGAGTGTGGTAAGGGAGATACATTTATTCAGTGGTAGCACCGCATCTATAGCCGTGCTTATTGAGGACTTAATCCTAGTCGGTGTTCATTTTCTCAGTCGTAGTAACGCATCTGTAGCCGTGCTCATTGAGGACTTAATCCTAATCAGTGTTGATTACAGATGTCAATATGCGACAGTGACCTCTTACCGTCAGGCCAATTGCATACTCGTTAGCGTTAGTATCTTTACTAATCATTAACCAGATAATTTCGTTGGATATGAAAATATCATCCAACCTTAGTTTTAAACGCATCATCATCACTGGCGAAACAGCTGCCAAGAAAGTTGGCATCCTATACATTTTATACCAGGCACAAATGCGTACTTGCATAGAGTACTGCTGCCATCTATGGGATAGATCCGCGATATATAATTTGGAACGTTAGACTCAATATACACAGAATACCAGACTCATAAGGTCATTGGCATCAAGACATCGACGAGTACTAGATTATGTAGCCTCTAATATCAAAGTCGTAATGGTCGTCTGGCAAATTAGTAGATACACTTTAGGCAGTGTTACAAAATTTATTTTCACCAGCCCTCGTCTTTAATCGGACGTCTAAATCATTATCGCTCGAATGAAGCGATTTTCTTCCTTACTTCCAAAAAATGGAACTCTACCAAAGCCTGTTTCTCTACCACACCTATTAACTAAAGCTGTTCAAGGTAAGGGTGGATAGGCATCTTAATCTTTAGGTAAGCGTGCTAACTCCTAGACCTCTAATTTATTATCAGCCTAGATTGCGGTTAAATGCAAATCTATACCTTTTTTTTTTAAATATGATCAAGACATAGGTTTGACTAAGGAATAGTTAAGCTATATTAAAGCTGCGAGTGCCGATAAATATTATGTAAATCTTTCTGTTTCAGGATATCTTCGAAGTCGTTCTCCTGGAAGTGTTTCCTGAACTTAAACGTTACCACGGTGGATTCAGATATTAAATAATAGATAATCACGAGGTAATATTATACGATAGACAATATAATAATGTTTATCGATCTGATTTAAAAGATCTGGTATCAAAAGAATCTTAATATTTTAATACAATTAGAAAAGCTTTACTATGTTATTCTTACTATTTGACTGATAATAATATAAACTTAAAGAAGACCGGACGTTTTCAAATTGACAGACTACTTTGAAAGACAATTTTGCTAGTAACTCCCATTCGGTTTATCAGTAAAAGTTAGAATATTAGATTTTTGAATAGACATTGGTGTTAACATTGAATACTAGAACATTTACTTGAAAGTTGAATATTTACTAATAAATTATAGATGTAATTCTTTGTTTCAAGGTAGTTCATGACACTATTGCTCCGTTTCAATGTGAGTCTGCCGTTTTAAAGGCATACTTTTTTGTATATCGTTTGCTCTGATCTCATTTTCTATAGCATTATAGAATTTATAGACTAATAACACATACCTAGTATGTATGTATGAAATATATTTTAATATTATTGTTACGTGTGATCATCTCTAGTATTTCGTCGCTGTCAGTGCCAACTTAGCTCTGGATTATTGGTCGAAGTAAATAAAATTAAGTATTGACTTTACTTATAATAAAACAACAAACTTTAATAGGTGGTAAAACAATCGTTCGTCTGTGGAAGTACCACCGCCGTCCTCATAATCCGCCGTGAAGCAATTGTTGTGTTTCGGTTGGAGAGGTGCGGTTGCCAATCTGTGGTAACCACTTAAAATCAGGTGGCCTGCATGCTCGTTTGCTACTTTACAAACATAAAAAAAAAAAATCTTAATACAAATAGAGAAATATACAACGACCAGTGATAGTATAGATAAATTTGATACTTAGTTTTATTATTTTCGACCATATACTTTAATTTTTAAGTTTTACTTTTTGTATTTGATTGTACAAGTTTCCAAAATTGTCCGCACTACGTACACACTGCGTACTCATTACGTACCTGATATTTTCTTGTGCGGTGTTACTCGATTCCGCGGTCAACCCGTGGCGCGCTAGTCGACATTCGATATTTGAAGGGGGGGGCGGTTGCCAATTTTTCTCGCTAGGAGCGCTCGTTGCATGAGCTAGGCGATAACGACCTTGAGTTATGTCAATGTGACAGATTCAAGCACTCGCTTTTTGGCCTTTTTGTGTTTGTCAGATACGCTTACAAGCGAGGCGACCATCTTAATCCTCGAGCAGTGACCCATACGTATGACCTAAACAGAACTTCAGTCCTACTTGAGGATAGATGTGGATGTCTATCGGGTGCAGTGACCACTTAACATTCATCTATCATCTATCAAAAAAAAGGTGGCAGTATGGAACCTACAGTACAGGCGCTATTTATGCATAGCTTAGAGCCGTCCTCCCCTTTATTTTATTTCACTTAATTTATACAATAAATGTTAAGATTTATATTAAATAAATGTCTTATTTTCGCCTTGGGCTGTGGATAACTACATGGTGCAGTGAGCATTTTTTAAGCGGTGCTACCGCTTTTTATATTTTCTTTTACATAATCTGCAAATAAGTTTTTGAGCCTAAATAATATATTATTATTAATGGAACAATTCAATGTCTCGTATTTTCTCTGTACAAGTATTATTATATGCAGGGAACTAAAATATCATTCCACGATGATTGTTAAAAACCCGTAAGTAGGTGTAATTAGTAAGTTATTCTGACTCCCATAAATCTTAATTTTTGTTTCTCTATACAAGATCTAATTTTTTCATAAATGGGTTTAATAACATATTTTTTTTAATGATCGGTTCTAAGACTTTTAGAGACTAAACGATTTACTAATAGTTGTGTATTTGTATTGATGATCTTTGGAAGTTAATCTATTGTTAAAATTATTGAAGAGCGTTGACTAGGTGTAAACTCAATCTACTTGTATGTTCGTATCTATCTTGTATGTGCGTTTATTAAAGTGCTGGATATATTTTAACGCTCTATTTTATTTCTTAATTACCTGTGATAAATATTTTAATTAAATTGTAACTTAATCAAAATATTTATCAATTTCAAATTAATTATCAATTTCAAAAAAATAAAATTTATCTAAATATTCTCCACTTCTATAGGTCTCTTGTAAATAATTACAATCAACCCATTACCGTTTCGCTGCTGAGCACAAGTCTCATTTTGGAATGAGATCTGCGGATTGGTAGACTTCGCAGACCTTTGGGATTTACAGAGAACTCTCAGCTGAATAGGTCTCGTCACGATGTTTTCCTTCGCCGTTAAAGCAAGTGATAATTAATTGATAATATCCACATAACTCCAAAAAATCAGAGTTGCGTGCGGGATTCATACCCGGGACCTCCGGTAGAGAAGGCGGAATCTTACCACCAGGATATCACTGCTTTTAGACTAGACTTTCAAATAAATAAGTACTCATTTCGAATTTAAAAATATATTGTAGACTTCACATTCATTTAATAAACAAATAATATTATAGCAAAATTGCAGTGGACATAGAGAAACGACATAATTCTTTTTGCATGAATTCTAATGAATTTAAATTAAATCTAGATAGAATTTAAATTTATGAAACTTTTTTTAATAATGATTTCGTGTACAAACAAATCAGTAACCATAGAAACAGGACCATAGCGATGAAATAAAACGAACTATTTATTCGAATAAATTCTATTTTTAAATTCTCAGTACAATAATAATGGGACAACAGTTTTAACACCTCTTTTCGGAGGAGGCCTCCAAAGATGTAAAAGCTGTTAATTCAATATAATCTTACGTCGCTAATATTTAAATTAAGAACGATATTAAAGCAATAAAAGTATTACTGATATCATATGACTTTTGGCACAAACACTCATTTACTCCTCGCGTATTGGAATTTGGAGAAACAATAACGGTGTTGACGTGTGGAAATATCTTGCGTACAAGTGTGCGGTTAGTCAGTGGTGTCTTGTGCATAAACGTCATATCAATCATTACTCACAATACAGGGCTTCGAAGGTAAATTAAACGTATAAATACTATCATTGTTGTTACGGCCGATCATTATTAAACCACTCTTATATCATCTGGTATCACAGCATTCATAATTTTACTTCCTCCACGCTTACAAGCTATGCACGTAACAAAACAATATATTTAAAATGTCTTATAACTAATTCGAAACGTCATATAAAAGACCATAGGTAGACACGGAGGACCTTTTCCATTTATTCTGTAGTACTAACTAAATATTTAAAACAATATCGGACACCTTTCGGATTTGCACCATAATGTCTTAGGTTTCATGGTTTTATTTATCATCTTTTTAAATTTTATATTTGCTTTTTAAATTCACTTGCCAAGTGAAATCTGAGCCACATCTCTATCAATATTTATTTATTTAGTAAAATATATTCGTAAACATAAATTCGATTAATTTGGATGAAAATAATCCAATTTATGTTTGTTTTTGTGAGCTGTACAAAACATTATAGGTATTATAACAGCTCTCGGTATATATGGATATAAATCTTCAGGTGACACCCGATTGTATAATAATCGTCTAATAACATGATTTCAGCTTAAATTTACATTATTCCGAATTTTTAAATGAGAAAATAAAAATCTACTCTCAATTGCGTTAATATGATTTTATATGAAGAGGTACAATAAATTTAAAATTAAATTAATCTTAATAGAGTCTATCAAATATATTATATAGAGTTTAAATATTTTGGTTTCAATAGCAAGGATAGGATAATTTCAGACGTAACAGTTTTCTCTTGGGTTTGTAAAGCGTTGGAAACGTGGTCTATCATTGATTCAACGGAAATATAATTAAATAAATAAGGTTTCTGAATCCGTTTGACTCCCGTCCTAATTCTACCTTAGATTAAAACACCCTGTGAAACTTTATGTGCGCCGCTTTGTGACGTCAGAGTAATACATCGTGTTGAATTAAAACAAATTTATATAAAATCAGATACAAAATATACTCATTATGTTAACAAATTTTATTAAGAATCAATATTCATTTCTTTTCCGTGTATAAATGTAAAGGAAACAGTGTCGTAAAATTGTCGTTAGGCATTTTAGTAACTCGAAGCATTTCTTTAGTACATAAGTCTAATTAAACTCTAAAGGAATTAATTTGATATGAGATGTGAAATGTCCGCGGCAATCGCGTCCGTCGTGGCCTACACGCTCGAAACGAAACAAAAGTTACTCTATAAACGTATCAGATATAAATAAACAATTATTTACAATGAAAAATTGAACTGGCTGACAAAAAACGTCATAATTAAAACTAATTATTTACATTGATATTTTATTGTCACCATAATTAGTCTGGTGAATTAATACTAATAATGTAAGAGCGATCTTTATCTATAAATAAAATAAACGGAGAAATTAATGTATTATCTAATAATTATAACATGACCGACCGGCTCGTCCTGATTAATGGTCGATAGTTAATTTGCCGTAACATTAGTTCTAGTTAGTACAAAGGGCAATCATTCATTGACCGAAGGAGAGGTTGGGAAAACACGCAGTCAAACTACCTCACATGAAAAAATAAGTGATCCTATGATCCCAAACCCCTATGTATTAGACCTAGTCTATAAAGAGATTATAACATTACCTTTAACAACGATTGCGGTGGCCCGTCCCCGTGAGCCGCGGGGAGCGGGCGACGCAAGACTCGTACAAAAATAATACAAAGATTATTAACTGGATACTGTCTCAATACTGCGTGGCACACAGTACTGTGTATCATTAATTTTACGTTAATACGTTACGTTAATATGGGTGATTTCATCCCCACTCGCCGCGTTACCACGATGCGAAAACAACCGATTTATTTTTACCGTTTATTTTTACCACCATATAAGTGATATAAGACCAACTACTTGCATTACCAGATACAGGATTTAATTAAAAAAACTTAGCGATTAGATCTTAGGAGTATGTTAGTTATATAACCGAGTGCCGAGTAATTTAGTAACTTAGCGTCTATGAACTGATCAAAAGACGTTCCTGCCACCTGCAGTCAGTACAGAACATCACATTGAGGAGGTAGGAGAGGTGAAGGAATACATGGACTATCTCCACTAAATAGCTTTCTAAATACCTTTGACTGAAAGCTTGTTCATACATACTTAGCTGCTAAGTTACTTACCAGTCGACTGTAATACTAGCATAGTCCACATCAAGCTTCTCACACGTATAGATCTCCAACTATCGAGCGACGCTTCAACGATAGGCCTTCCATACATCTTTTTCGATAACAGTAGACATATACGAACGACTTCCATACAGTGCAGTGGTGAGTAGTTAACAAATAATTAGTTTTCACATGCCGATAACGCAGCCGTCGTACTTGATAACTTCTTTTTATACATTAACATGAGAAGGCTATACCTATGAGAAAATAATAACTTATATTACGTTAGTGTTTTCACTAAATATTATCTAACAACATACTATTTACGATGTTTTAATTGATTTGTGAATTAAATAATTTCGGGCGTATGTACTATATACTCTAAAACAATAACGACTTAATCATCGCGCGTGCAACTTTAAATAATACTCCATTGCAGTGATAAATATAAATATTAATTTCTTTTACGACGGATTAACATTGAATATGTATAACAGATACGCAATAATAGGAATGTTTTGGTATTTAATACTGTAACATACGCGCTAATTAACTAACTTGCCGTGCTCGGCAGCCGCCGGGGCGGTTTCAGGTTCAATAAACTTCGCTTTCAGTTTATATAAAGTAGGTAAGATCTTAAAACATCTACGCGTCATCAGTAAAGCGTCCGTTTCGTCGACTGCAATTGACCATATTTAGCGATGATGCAAGTTAACTCGTGATTTAAACTGCTTACCTTTTAAGTCCGAGTCATTTGCATATTCGTGTATAATCTGCGCGCGATCAGTATCGAACGGAACCTTGTGATAGTAAATCGAAAATGACATTCCACGAGTGAAGTAACGTTAGCAAAGAAGTTCTGAATATTTAACATTTATTTATTCGTACGATCCGTACGCGAGATCCGATGCGATTACTTTGCCGACTCTACGGCTGGTGGGCGGACCGCGTGTGGCGCAGTTCCAAAAGGCCGCATCACATTCTGATCGCGCGCGAAATATACGTTCTATGATGGATTATGTATGTCCGGTGATTTTTACCTATTCAATACTTCATTAGCATAAGTGATTACTTTATTTCCATTATGTAAAAACATCTCACGTTCTCGTCATTTACATCTCAAAAGTTACGATAGTCTTAACAATCTAGGTCTGTGCGTACGTGAGGTCTTCGACGACATTATATAACGCTTAACTACAGCCTTTACATTAGTTACTCGATAAATATCAGATGTTTAGGGAGATATTGTTATGTCATATCGAAAGGGTTGATGTATTCTTATAATTTGCAAAACCAAGACGTTGTTTTAACGTCAAGTCCGCAGTCGTAACCAAGAATGTATATTTGACCATTACAGTTATTACAAAACATGTGTAAATGGGTACACTAAGTTCTTATAACATGAATCCAAAAAAATCCGCCAGATATGTGAATTAATTGTTATACAAACTGAGTGCTCTCTTTTATAAAACTGCAAACTTCTGAAATGCAGCGCAAAATCAGACCAAACGTCATCAAATTTTCTTTATTAATGTAAAGTTCCTTTACAAATCTCAGATACTAAGTTGACGGTTTCTAATGTCAATTTCTTTAACTTGAACATTGGCAACTGTCAATTTGGTCTCAAACATTTAGTGGATGGACTATAGTAGTCAATGATGGAGTTACTTTACAGATAATCCTAGCTATCGTCAAATAGAAAGCAAACGTGTAACCATTCAATTTATTAGTAAAGTACCGTACTTGAAATCTGGCTTCATCTTTACCTAGAATCAACATGTCCATAACATTTTAGCACATAAGAATAAACTTTCCAAGAATCAAACAATCATGTCAGGTAACATTGAAGTCAGATTTAACTTTTAAGTCCTGTAGTTGTATTTAGTACCGTTTGCCGTTTGCAAACGACATATTTTTTTTTATTTTCATATAATGTTACACTACAAACTATATTTGGTATTACGTAGAAGCCGTTGTCGTAGTAAAACTAATGGAAATAGCAGTCCAACAACATAGGAAAAGTAGACATAATTCAATACTAGAAATTAAATAATTTTTACCGTCTTATGCAAAAGGTGCAACGAACACTCTTTGCACCTTTGCATAAGAAGATTTTTGCATCTACACAGATGCAATATTAATTTACGTTTCAGTTTACGTGTAAACCATTGAGAAGGCCGCGTTACAAGTCACAATAGTGGCAGTACAATGAAAATAAAAATATGTGTATTTATGTAGGCCAAATATTCGTTTTTTTGCTACATAGAAAAGTTATACGCTTAGGCAATAAATACCAAACATGGCCGCTTTGACAGTTACTGCGGATTATAATGCAGAGCGTCACAATGTTTGGCGCGAACTTTACAAGGTAAACCAAACGCATTGTCGTAATTGATTTTCCAATTATGTCCAATTTTATGTATATGATAAATATCATTAATAATTTATTTGCTTGCAAAAGTATTATGGTCTTCTATCATTATTAGTAGTTACAGAAAAGAAAGTAACAGTGACAGTAAAGAAGTAAATATGATAACGTAGTTGCGTTTGAACTGCTGCTTCTATAGTTTACTGGTCGTGTATCGGTACAGTTCGCGAGGCGTAAGTTCAGCTTTGCATTTGTGTGTGATCGCCAAGTGTGGCACAAATCAGCTGTCAAAAAGTAGTGTAAACTGGTTTAATCCGGTCGCAGGACGCGCGGTGCCTCGAGCGCACTGTACACTATCGGTGTGCACTCACACAAATGTAAAGCTGAATGTATACTCCGCGGACTGGAATTCGTTTAAGCGAACGGATGGAGGGTGACGGGCTCGAAGTCGTCGTGCGTGGGTG
This sequence comes from Phareas burnsi, assembly GCA_018249415.1. Taxonomy (NCBI): domain Eukaryota; kingdom Metazoa; phylum Arthropoda; class Insecta; order Lepidoptera; family Hesperiidae; genus Phareas; species Phareas burnsi. The sequence goes on along the minus strand of DWKL01001775.1, from coordinate 1,228 downwards.
GACGCGAGGGGGGAACGCGATGCGGGGGCGGCGGCGGCGGCGGCAGCAGGCTCGTGCCCTCCGGGATGTACACGTTCGCTAGACGGTCCTGAAGACAACATATATTTGATCATATGTATTATTCTTTAGTCAGATATTCAGTTTTAGTCTACGAACTTAGGCGTTTCACACTTAGGATATAAGCTTCAGAGGTTCGAATCTTGCTGTGATTTTTTAAAGTTAATTAGAAATTAATCGTCACTTGCTCCAAAACTATAGAAAAACGCATAGAACCACATGCTTGAGAATTTTCTATGATGTTTTCAAACGTACCAATCCGCACTTGCTTGCCTGGTAATCTGTGATTTAACTCCAGAAAAGATTTTCGATTTGATAAGACGACGACGATCATTTTGTTCAAGGGACAATAATGCCTGTTTCTGTTGTCCGCGGCTATTCGTGGGCACGGTCGTCAAGAGCTTAACGAACAGATGAGCAAAACCTTCGAACACCAGCGGACATTACCTTTCACTCGTGATTGTGTCTTGGTGTGACTTTTGCATAGGTGTTTAATATTCTATCATCGCGGAAAAGTCTAGTCAGCCGCTATCTGCTGCACAGCTCCTGATGTGTAGACGAACGATATACCTGATGTTTGTCGTATTTGAAGATGCCCTGGAAGCGCGGGCGGCGGTCGGCATCGAGCGCGGCGGCTGCGGCGCTGTAGTTGGGGTTATGAAACGAGATGTGCCCGCTGCCCTCTCCGAAATCATCCTTCGCTTCCGTTCGACGGTCTCGGCTGAGCCGTACTGCACAAAATCATTTTTTTATAGCGAAAAAGTAGCAAACGAATATAATCAACCTAATGGTAAATGGTCACTATTGCTTGACATCTGTAATTAACTCTAACTATGATTTTTGTCCTATTTGAGCTTCTTCTAAGGACTACGTTAGAATACCTGTGTATGTGTCTCTCTCTCTCGGCACCCTTAGAACAGCAGCATTTAAAAGCAGCGTTGAACACGTAACGGTGGAGATTTAATTAACATATCTGTGCTATTTGCCACTGCAGCCATGTGTAGACGGAGTAATGTAACTGTTGGCTTTTATTAACAATTTATATTACCAGTGCTATTGCCGCACCACGAAGCCTAGTTAAACCGCACCATTGAAGTTAAATTAACACATTGACTGCGGCGCTAATATTCGAAACCATCCACCCGTGCGGCGCGTAACGTTACACTGTTTC
>DWKL01001774.1:0-13922 GCA_018249415.1 Phareas burnsi | reverse complement strand
GCAGCAGTGGCCACATCAGGTGGGGTTACTCGGCTGTTGCTTCCATTACATAAAACACCTGAATGAATAAGAAATGACGTCAAGAACAACCTGAATATATGAAACTATGAATGGAGAATATGCTTGAATAGACCTGATTATGTTGGACGGGTTCGATGTCGAGTCGAATTATTTATGGTTCATTGAACATTACCGTCATTAAACTTAAATCAACCTCGGCCTTACTTGTCAATGGAGCAAAAACTATTAATAGATGTCGCTAGACTAAGTATTACCTGTAAGAATTTTTTATATAGTGAAAGTAGTAAATGGACATGGCAATTTAATGTTATGTGATCGTGGCCGGCTTTTTTATAGCAGAGAAATAGTAAGCGAACATGCGCTCCAAGTAATGGTAAGTGGTCACCGCCACTCGTAGACAACACTTGCCGGCTCTTTACCTGAAGTTGGCCACAGATGCTTAAGAAAATCTACACAACTAAGAATTTTTAGTACATTTCTCAAAGGTCTGCGAAATCTAACAATCCGCACTTGGCCAGCGTCGTGGACTATGGCCTAACCATTCTGAGAGGAGACCTGAGCCCAGCAGTGTCACATTAATGGGTTGATGACGATGATTTCAAGATCTATCTGCATTTTTTCTGCCCATGCATTAGCTGTATTTTTTATAATTATGTTTGAAGAGTAGCAAACGAGGGTTCAAGCTACCAAATGATAAGTGGTCACTGCAGCCCATGAACACCCAAATTTTACTCAAACAGGACTGAGACATCTGAAATCGTACGTAGGCGCGTACTACTTCTGAGTACTAAGAGGGTCGCTCAGTTTGCAAGTGTACCCGGCAAATACTGTCTGTCAGAAACACGAGAACTGCCTTACGGCGGATTATGAGAGCGGCGGTCATACTTTCCCGGTCGAACTATATCACATACTTACACGCTCTCGTGCTACTTACGTTCTACCGTCCTAATCCTCGCACCCACCACCACCTACCAATACGTTACTAAGCCTGAGAACTAAGTTGGAACGCCTTGTGAAGACATATGTCTCCATTACCACAGCAAACCAACAATAGCACCGTTTTCACAATTACAGAGCGAAAATAAGTGTACCATTTTTAAATCATTGTCGTTATTGTATTGATGTATGTGTGTGTGTGTACATAAACTATTAAATAAATAAATAGTATCAACAAGTGTGTTATGACAATCAGTGCCCCTTATCTCTTATGACTTTAAAGGTCGGATTGTTTTGGTACTCAGCTTGCTTGGCGAGCAAAACCGCGTGCATACTAGTCCATAAGTGTCCCGGCTTCCGCGATCGTTTACCGTCGCATTTTACGACACTTTAGAAAGCACAATAAAAGTAGCAGTGTGGGTGTCCGTGGATCACCTTTGTTTTATGGTAATAACGTTTTTATATTAAGTTGCCGCCATTATACGTGTCCCGGGCACCATATTTTCTGCTTATCAACGACACATATCGAGTAACTAAGTAAGTGCAACGCGTTTTTATAATGACGTGTCTGAAGTTATAGTTATTCTAAGGTATTGTTGACATAGTAAGACTGAATGTTATTGCTTGACCCCGACACTGAAGCAGACAGGAAATAAAGAGGAAACATAATTCAATTAAGAGGTGGTAGAACTATAATTCGTCCGGGAAAGTATCAGCGCCGCCCTCATAATCCGCCGTGAAGCAATTTTTGTGCTTCGGTTGGCGAGGTGTGGTAGCACACTTATAGCGAGGCGACCATCTTAGTCCTCAGGAGTAGGGACGCTTCTACGTACGACATACGACAATCTACAGTTTTTTTAGGTAGATGTGGGTGTCCATGAGCTGCAATGACCATTTTGAGTGACCATATACCACCAAGTGACCATAGCCTATGGATATCCACATCTAACTCAATCAGAATTGTCCTATTTAAGATCGTATACAGATGTGTAATTACGCCTGAGGGCTGAGTTTTCGGCTCACTTGAAATCGTACCCGGCGGATTATGAGGGCGGCGGTGTTACCTCCCCGGTCGAACTATAGTTCTACCACTTATAAAAAATCTATTCGACAAAAAGTTCGATTCGATTGGTAGAGTAACTCAGCAATGATAAATAGTTGTTAAATAATAAATGTTTAAGAGGTTGAATTTTCATTTTATGCGTAATTAAACACGATAAAAATATCAGTTACTCAAGTTATAAGTAAAAACTAACTGCATACATACCTTAAGCAATATACTATATAATCAAGGCTTGAAAATATATAATTACCTGACATGAATCAAATGCGTCATTGTTATCAATTCCATAAACTTTATATATAATAATTTCTTATAAAATATTATCTAAAATACATTTTGTCTAAAACACAAGTCTCGATTTTGTCCACTTAAAGTAAATCCTAACCGCGAAATCCCACCTCTGATCAATCAATAACTCACCAAGAAAAAATGTAAATAAAAGAGCGTGGGACATATCTCAAGGAAGGCAGCTCAATTGTTGAATGGAGTATGTTATTTATTGGTATAGATTATCGCAACAAATCACACCAGATTGCCGTTCCGAAATCATTTGGTGTAACTTGAGAACGCCCCTTATGTTTGATGATTGGACAAATAAATATATTTCCCGTATCCTGTTTATCGGGGCCGGGGTGTTAATAAAAATGTAGGGGACGACAGGGGTTTAAGGGTACATATTGATAATACATTTATTTTGACATATTAAAGTTGGACTAATGAGTGTAAAATTTAACAAAGAAATATTAGGTAGGTGGAAAGTTAAGTGTTGGTAATAAAAATAACACAACATGAAACACAAACTGCTTCACGGCAAATTGTGAGGGTGGCGGTGGTACTTCTCCGGACGAACGATAGTTCTAATAGTGTAGTGTGATGTAATCCTAAATAGTAATAGTATAATCTAAATTAAATCCTTTCCTTCACATATACACCATTAATGTTCTGCGAGACATCGAAACGAAACATCGAGGTAAATAAAAAAAAAATGAACAAAAGTAATGTTTTAATTTTTCTCTCGTTTTTGTTTTAAATTATTTTTTTTATTTACTGCAAGTTTCATAATTAAATATATTATTTTCAAATGTTTCCCAACATGCCCCGACATCCTCAATCGGTGTGAATGGGCCCGTGGTCCGGGTGGCCGGCGTCCGTCGTCCTATCGTTCCTAATAAATTAGAAGCAGCTAATACAAGCCATGCCCTTACAGAAGACTGGTCGTGTCAACTCGCCACTAATGTAGTACCCCGATAACACCTTCAAAACCACTCATGTACATCCCACCGATTCACGCCGATCCATTACGTCATCAAAATGGTCTCTATCACTGAGCAGTACGGTGGTGTTTCGAAGTGTCAGGGCTTAAGTTAGTTTGGTAGTGTGAAAAGGATATTCGTTGTATTGAGAAGCGTGGAAATGTTGCCTCTTTTATATCGTTAGTTTAGGATTCCATGTCACGTGGTTCGTTTGTGTAATGTAAATTCCCTGGTGCTTTATTGTTGACGACTCAGTAATTGATTGTACTGGATTTATGGTTAAATAAACAGTTGTGTACTTTTTTGGATATTTGCGTTGGGTGTGAGAATTTTATAACGAATCCATTGTAACACTTCCGTGTGTTATTTATCGCTTGAAATTTACCAACGGCACCTAATTGATCAAAACAGCCTCCACCAGCCCGTTTATGCCCTAATAATAAATTTAAAAGTTGGCAGCGTTGTCAGTGGCGAGATACTTTGGATGTTTTGTAACGATGGAGATGAATCATAAACAATTGACTCTCCGAAGTCATATACAAATGAAAAATGAATTACAACTTCCTGTAACGGCGAAAGAAAACATCTTCAGGACCTACATGCTTAAGAATTCGCCATAAATCTCTTTTATATGTGTGAAGTCTATCAATTTGCACTAGGCCTGGTTGGTAGACTATAACCTGACACCGTCACACACTGAAATATATTAAACTAACAACCTGAAACTCTTTATAATCTCAGAGGAGACCCGTACCAACTAGAGGAACAGTGATAAATCATAACGGTGATGATAAACAAAGCGGTCTTTTATAGGTGGTAGAACCATAGTTCCTCCGGGGAGCTACCACAGCCGACCTCGTAGTCCGCCGTGAAGCAATTCTTGCGTTATGGTTGAAGAGGCGCGGTTGCCGATCACATTAACAGCGAGGCGATCATAGTGCTGAGGAGTAGTAATACATCTACATACGACCTCAGACATACCTTCACTTTTGTCTGAGGTTAGATGCGGGTGTCCATGGGCTGCAGTGACCACTGAACATCAAATGGCCTGCACGCTCGTTTGCTACTCTTCTCGCATAAAAGAAACTTCGTCATTGTCTTATATCTACGTTGATTCATATCTACATGTACAAGCCCGATGGCGGTCGCGTCTCGCGATTTGTCGCCACGATCATGTAACGATAGTGAACTGCGCATCGGAACTAGTGGGCAACGGGACGGTGTTATGCAAAATGTGACATTAATTCCGCAGATTGTGTCGTTGCGTCGTCGAAGTATTTGTATGTGAGATGTAAATTTATTGGTCATAAACACGCATAACGTGCTAATAATGGTGTTGTTTAAATTAGGAAACCTTTAATACAATGTTTCCCTCGTGTAGTTTTTAATGATAATATAAAATTACATTACAATGACCATGACGCAGCTGTAACCATACAGGTTTTGACACACAGTGGGTTTCGGGTACGATTCCCAGTCACGCAGGATGCCTGCCTAAATTATGCATTTAGGTTTCTGCTCTGAATTTGGGTGTGTGTGGATTGTCTTTGTGTGTGTTATTGGCACCAATGACACAGGAAATCATAGTGTAAGAATTTAGAAAGCGTTTTCACTACTATTAAGAATTAGTTATCCACCGCACTAGTCAAACTACCGCTACTAATAGACTACAGGCGTCAACGAAAAATGAGAGATGACCTTAGGATGTCAGAGAAAGAACCCTCAGTATAAGAATTCGAAAATACTTCAGGTCTTTTTTTATGTTTAAAGAGTAACAAACGAGTATGCTGGCCACCTGATGTTAAATGGTCACTGCAGCCCATGGACACCCACAACTAACCTCAAACAAAACTGAAGTTCTATCAAAGGTCGTACGTAGATGCGTTACTACTCCTGAGGACTAAGATGGTCGTCCCGTTGTAAGTGTACACGCTACCACACCTCTCCAACCGAAACACAAAAACTGCCTCGGTTGGAGCAGCGGATTATGAGAGCGGTGGTGGAACTTCCCCAGACGAACTACAGTTCTACCACCTATCAAATATATCACCACTTATAATTTAATTCGTGTGTCAACTATATCTTCGTTAAATTCTTAATAAAAATTGTCATATAAGGTACAACATCATCCAACGTCTGTATAAAAAGAAAGCCTCGTTGCTTGTTAGTCTTCTCGAGCGATCGCAGAGCGTTGTGTGAACTCGGGGGTAATCGAGTCGGCGCATCGATGCTTGGGCAATAATCGAATCGTGTACATGTCGCCTGATATCGATTTATTTTTTACTTACTTTATTAAGAAATACTGTGTACTCTTTGTTAAACTATTACAGGACACGGGTGTCCTTAGAATGAAAAGAGTTGAATCTACTACGGCAAATATAGGGCCACATGTTTAAGACCATTTCGGGCAGATTATTATTGTTTTCTTATTTTTAAACCTAAAAATAATACAAAAATGTTATTAAAGGTAAATAAAAACACGGCATCCTATTGAAATTTTTAAATTAACCATTATAGTAACACCTTGATAGCTAATTTCACGGCGACAAAAAACCACGCATCTCCGACTCCTCTTTTATACACGTCCCCACCAGCTCTGCCAACATCTCCAGCGAATTACCCTCCTCTTCATCACCTACCCTCATCGTTCTACCGTAACAATATACAAATACCAGCAACATTTTATGTAATATCTGTATTTTTAACTCCAAATATTGGTAAAAAAAAATTGGTAATCATTCGGGTTGCTTAAACAATATCTTACAATCACGTAAGTTATTTCCTGAAAGTGAAAATGAATAATTGGTTGTCTTTGAAATATTTAACATCCACTTGACTATGTATATCAATTGACTTTTTGGCCAGCGTGGTGGGTTGTGGCCTAATCCTTCTTATTCTGAGATGAGACGTGTGCCTAGCAGGGGGGCATTAATGGGTTGATGATGAAACTAAAGTAAATATTATAACGAAATGATATAAAAAAACGTTTGCATTTTAACGATTCGTAATTTCATATACACCGTAAATTGCTTTTAACCATTTCGCGATCTTATATTCTCAGTCAAGTAGGTACAATAAAGCATAAATAAACAAAAGAAACGAACAAACGGACAATCCGCACATCTACAAAAACAACTAAAACATAATTAGACACATCTTCATCACAACAATAGGTAAATTAAGGCTACATGGTGAGAGACGAGCATAAAGGCAGCAACAAAATAATATAATAAATAACATCAGTAATTGATTCTTATGGCTAAGGGCAGTTTTATGACAGTGTGAACAGCGCGGATTATGTTCCCTGACCTCGTCAATATTATTTATGCGTGTAACGACCACCGCATACTTGCGACTTTTTATGATAGTGCGCGCGATTTTACGACGGATAATCGTTAATATTTGTTTGCCTTTGCACGTTATATCGACGTTTTCTTGTCTCACATCTATTTTTATTAACAGAAAACATCGAAAATCATGGCCATTATAGTTATATAATTATCCTCTTTATGTGTTATGTCAATATATAGACATATAAAATTGTAACTTTACACTCAACATTCTATGTCTATCGTTGACAATTGTCACTGGATTCCAGGCAATATTTTTTTGAAAAACCTTATCTAATAGTTATCTGATTATCCTCTTTATATTGTCTGTCAATGTATTGTCATATAAAATTTTTATTTTACACTCAACATTTTACGTCTATCGTTGACAATTATCACTGGATTCCAGGCAACATTTTTTGTACCTGTATCTTCCTTTACCGTACCTGCATCCAAACATGTGAGTGAAAGTATACAGTAACATATTTTCTAAATATCAGATGGTAGCGCGGATAAGTATATTCATATTGAATTAACAGGCATTTTGCGCGGATAATTGACCGTACGTAACCAGTAAGAAAGTATTACCACATTTAAAAGCATTATGAATGTGAGCAATCATTTTGCGCAGCATCAAATAAATTCCAGGATGTCTAAAATAAACAGGATGAACAGTTATTAACTTAGTAATTTTATTAACTTTGTTGAGAAAATTTATTAACCTTATTAAATCTGTATTGAAGTCGACAGAATTTTGGGACAAAAAGTAGCCAGTTTGTGCAAGTTCTGAACGAACTTTGTTGCCTGAATACTTATTAAATGGCTTTATTAGATGCCTTTTAGAAGTTGGGTACCCGATACCTATAAAATGAAACCTACCACAGACTGCTTTTGACGTGACTCCGCTTATCTTTATGCGCTTTGACATTTTAATAGGTACCTCAACTTAATGTAAACGTATAAAGTAAGCAATTGTGATTTCCAAAGACGAACAACATATGAATAATGTGCTACGTTAAATACATACAATCCCGAAAATAACTATTGGCTAACAATTGTTCCAATATTGTCTTTTGTCTCAAAATGGCTTTATGCAATGAAAAATGTTTGAAAAATCTACACCAATATATCAACAAGTTTTTTACTTTGTCCCTCTTCCTGAAAATCAATACACACATGAATATTTACTTTAATATTTGTTCGTTCTATTACATAAAAAATTATGTAACCGGTACACACGGAAGTAAATCTTATTTCACATTGCGGCAGATAATACGATTACACCAAAACAAAAGTAATGTTAGAATTCAATATTTTTTTTGATTATATAATACACATTTAACACAGGTTTAAACTAAGTATTACGAATAAATTAATTCAATTCACCTCCTCTTTAATTACGTTTACATTACAACGCCATCTAGTGACAACTTACAAAGTAGATCGCTCTGTCTTCTACATTCCGCTAATATGATGTGGTCATTAAAATACTTTATTTAAATTATACACTTGGTTCTTAGTATCCAAACATTCCCAGTAATATAATTCATGTAAAATAATACAAAAATTTTAATAACACTTGAATATACTATAACAGTATCCTTATAAAAATATATTATTATAAAGTTTTCATTTAATCCTACTTCCGTTCGAAAAAATCGTGTAAAATCCAATCACGCATAAAAAAATATAAAAAATAATAATTTAGTTGTTTCCTGAGTAAATTGTTTCGATTGCAAGTTAATTTTATATCAACAAATAGAAGCACCGAATTGTAAATCTTTTTAAGACATCAGTGTATTGTGATATCATATTGTTATGGCGTTCATAACATCGGCGCCGTTGCCTGTAATTATGCCGCTGACTACTTAACATGGAGATGATGCCTATCAATCAAGATGCGATTGTTTTATCCCATTGATTTATAGAAGAGAGATCTCATGTGAAAATTATGTGTTATGAAGATGTAAAGGCGAGTATGTTAAAAGATCAGCATAAATATTATAGATAATATTTTGAATCGATTTTTCGTGTACATAATGACTATCGAAAAATAAATGTATATATTCTATATTAGTCGTTGGCGTTAAAATTTAAATTGCATCTGATCAATTTGTTGTTGCGTTATTTCTTGTGTTATTTTCTTTTTAGCCCCCTTTCTTATTCATAATTATGATTTAAGATATTCTGAGACTTTTTCTTAATTCTTTTGAATTATCTAATCTTTATTAATTATATTTTACCATTCAATTATGAATTAAATTTTGAAAGGATCATCATCATCATTAACCCATTAATGTTTCACTGCTGGGCACGGTCTTCTTCTCGGAATGACAAGAGTTAGGCCTATATGTATTATTTATGTTTAATTAAATAAATGATACGTTCTTTCAATAGAACTTTAGTGTATTAAAGCGTTATATATAGAATTTACTAAGGGTCTCTTCATATACATGGACGCGAAATCGGCATAAACCGGTCTGAAAATACTTTATTTCTACAACGTAAAGGAGTAAATAACCTTATTCGCATCAACCAAGTACGACCAGTACGACTGATATAATGTATCCTATTTTTGTTTTCTCAATACACCTATTACAATATTTTTACTAATATTATTTTATCATTATTAAAAATAATGATCCGGGAGTTATTTCTTGATTCGCCCGGGTTGAGCGAGTATCCTTGAATTCCGCACAATCCGTGGCCACTATGTAATTGTAATTAATTTAGGATAGGCTGGGTTTACGGGGTTCCAAACCCCCACGACGTCTGATTTTTTGAAATGATGTGCGTATTAGAAAATTAACTATTACTAGCTTGAACGGAGAAGGAAAATAATGGAAAGAAACCTACACGTCTGAGAATTCTTTGTAATATTCTCAAAGGTGTGCGAAGTCTACCAATACTTGGCTAGCGTAGTTGACTGGCCTAACTCTTTGCACTCTGAGAAGAAACGGCACGGGTGCCGTGTATTGCAGGGCAAATGGACGGTAATGGGTTGATGGCTGTTTTTGTGTGTTACACCTTATACGTTGATAATTCCGTCGAATGTTTATTCGAAATATTTAGTCGAATATGTACTCGAATTAGGAGGGTAGAGTATCTGCATATTCCGTTGTTTGTTACGAGTGACGTCGTTCTTTCTGTACTTGTATCAAACATACAGTTTTTCCAACTAACTCAAACCGATTCGGCGTCGATAAGTATGGGAAGACCCTGTAATGCATGTCCGTTCCCTTATAAAAAAATTACATAATACATTTATGTTGATACTTGCAATTTGAAAAACTCTCTATAAATATACACGAAATCGTTGATTTCATTATAAGAAGCGCCTCTCTCCAGACAATGCTTTAAGGCATGACGCTGAAATACAGTTTGACCTTAGGCTAATGCACCGTCTACGTGATAGCCAAAACTGGCAATTAACCTATTATTGGCTGAATAGACTTGCTTGCTCCCACGATCTTTAAGGCAACTTTACACGGACTAGTTACTTACTCGATTGGCGGTGATTTAGAGCAACTATTGCATAAACTGTTTTTATTATAAGGTATTTTTGGCGGTTACTATCTTGACAAATGGTGGTTTTTAAAATTGTCTATAGTATGTGTTATAGTATTATAAGACGAACTATAGACAATTTTAAAAATTCCATCTAAGATCGGTTACAATTGCATCGATGTATATTAAGAATATTATATTGTCAGTGCAAACTTTATCTAAAATATAGACATTTTAGATACAGATTATAGGGATATCCAATAGATTGGAGGGAAGAGTGTTCTTAAATTGAAATTTTGAAATTATAATTTGTATTTCAAATTTGTAATTGAAATTAAAATACTTTGCACATTTTCGAGTAGGTATTCGATTTATAAACGAAATATAACGAATTTTTTTCACCTGAAAAAAAAATTCACTTAAAATATAACGAAATAATAATAAACAGAACAGGCCAGTTCTTGGCATCAGCACTGGCGTGATCAATCTACACGGTGTAAATCTGCCTTCTGATACGCTTCTCAGAAGTTATTGCTTTACAGCTAAAAGGTTTTCGATTAGATAATTATACGTAATAGGGGTTGAGTGATAGTTCTTTTAAGGGTAATAGTACCAATTGTTTGGATGTATCCAGCGATTATGCGGTAGCTTGTCTCACCGGCTTTTAGATATTGATCGGCAATCTTCTTGTCAGATTCCACTATTGACACAAATAGCGCTGTAATGTTCTGTTTAAGTTCACACCTTTTAGCTCTAATTATAGCTTTATAAACGGTTGCGTCGGTTTAATATGTACGCAGTTTCGGTTATTTGAGTTGGGTGGAATTTTAAAAAATTGTTTGGAAATAGCAGAAATTCTGATTTAAAGAATTTATTGCCTATAAGAAATGTATAATAATATTGGATTCAGAGATATAAAAATATTTGTAACGGACTGCGAAGGCATTTAATATGGAATAAATTTGGAAAACCGAAATGAATACCATTTAGTATTTTAATACTTTCACTGGAATAATGACCTTCCAAAATGTGCCAAATTATTTGGACAATTTTGATTCCCTATCAAAGTAAACTTTTTGGACATTTTTGAAAAACATACGCAAATTAACTCTACAAGTTAAACAAGCATATAAAAATAGTTAATAAATAATTAAGCAATTCTTTTAAATAAAAATTTGTAAGGTAAAGTGTATGTAAAAAGCCGTAATTAAAATGATCGCTTCAAATTAAAGCTAAGGAACGGTCATTACGCCTCGGTCGCGAGCTCCTGTTACGCCTTTTTGCCGAAGTGCGCTCGGTTACGCAAAGATAATATATCGGATACGCATGTGTGGAAGGATTTTGGACAAGGGTGCTTAAAAATATATATTGCAACAATCGCTAATTAAATCTAACTTAAAATTAAATCTAATTTAAATACTTAATTGTAGTTGATAAATGTTCCGATCGCATTAAACTGTAAACGAAGTTTTTTTTAATGTTCGATGAGTAACAAACGAGATGACCACCTGATGTTAAGTGGTCGCTGCAGCCCATGGACACCTACATTTAACCTCAAACAAAACTGGAGTTCTGTCTGAGGTCGTACATAGATGCGTCATTACTCCTGAGGACTGAGGTGGTCGACTCGCTGTAAGTATGCCCGGCAACCGAAACACAAAAGCTGCTTCACGGCGATTTATGAGGGCGGCGGTGGTACTTCCCCGGATGACCTATAATAATAGTTCTACCACCTCTCCGAAGAAGTACCGATTAGTTTAAATATGAAAGTATTTCTTTCTTGTGCTCCCTTTATGACTTAGAAAGGTTAATTCAAAATTAACACAACAATTTTAAATACAAATGCTGCACGCTTCTTAAGTATTTGTAATTATACTGATCGTTTCAAATTAAAGCTAAGGAGCAGTCATTAGCTCGGTCGCGAGCTCCTGTTACGCCTTTTTGCCGAACTGAGCTCGACTACCCACAGGCTCACAGGTAATATCGGATATGTGGAAAGAATTGCACAAAGGGTGTTTAAAAATATGAATTAAACTTTTTGACTCATTTCTAATTTTAATATTTGATTTTAATTGATCGAATGTTACGGTCGTACTCAACTATAAACTAACTAATAGTAGATATAAACGGGGAAGTAAATTTAATTCTGGACCAGCTTTACGACTTTACATGACTGTTAAATAATAACACCATAATTTTAAATTATTCCCCTTTGATTCATAAACATTTGTAATTATACTGATTGTTTTCAATTAAATGTGTATATCGATAACTAATAGCCTAATGGTTAAGATTCCGGCGTATCACACTTGAGTGTCCGGGGTACGAACCTCTAATTTTTCGAAGTTATGTCCATATTAGAAATTAATTATCACTTGCTTTAACGATGAAGTAAAACATCGTGAGGAAACCTACACATCTGAGAGTTCTTTGTAAAGTTTTCGAAGGTGTGCGAAGTCTGTCAGTCCAGTGTGGTGGACTAACCCCTCTCATCCTGAGATAAGACTCGTGCCTAGCAGAAGGACATTAATGGGTTAATGATGAAAGATTGGTAATGAGGGCTTAGTTGCAAGCTCATGTTACGCCGTTTTGCTGAAGTGCGTTCGATTACCCACAGATTCGTAGATAATTTCGGATACATATAAATGCAAAAAAATGGGGACAAAGGGTTTCTAAAGCTATTAGGTTAAAAAATATGTATACATTGATATAATTAGGACAAGTCTAGAGCTTGCTCTAACACATTGCTCCAGTGCAGATTATTGGAGATAAAGGTTAGTAGCTAACGCGTGTCGGACGTTATCAAATCCCCCACAAGCCCTCCGACAAGATTTAACTGTTAACTATCTAACAACCAGGACCGGTAGCTTTACGTGCCCTCCGAAGTACAGAAATGCGCATGAAATTAAGTCACTATCGGCCACTGTCCAATTTTCGACCGCACCCGATCTTGTTTAAATTTGTAGATCGATTAAGATCTGCGCAAGTCGCGGAGCTATCCACGCTTTAACATTTCTACCTCCTAATGCTGGATTTGCCCAAATTCTATTTTTATTTATTATTTTATTTTATGGGAGAAGAGTAAATGAACGTATAGGCCATCTGATTTTAATTAGCCACTGCAGCCCATGGACATCCACATCTAACCCCAAACATGACTGAGGTCGTAGATGCGTTACTATTTCTGAGAACTGAGGCGGTCGCTGTACGTGTGCCCCACAACCGCACCTCTCCAACCTACCAAGTATTGCTTCACGATGGATTATGACGACGGCGGTGGTACCTCCCCGGACGAACTATAGTTCATAATAAACCAACTTCTCTCCCAGTTCTGAGGAGCCCTTTGCTAAGTAGGTTTATCAAACAACAGTGTCCACAGAACATCCTATAGACGCTCCTTTCAAATAAAATACATCAGACTTGTCAAAAAGACGTAGTGGCCACGTCAATCAGCTAGAGAGTGCAACAAAAAACAGAACCTGGCCAATTATTACATGTTGCCCTAATGGGTTTTGCCTGTACACTGATTGCGAAAAGCAATCTATTTATCAATACTATTAGATTAGTTTTTATGGCTTCGAACCACGGTTGTAAAAAATGTTTTAGGACGGATGAAGTTTAGCCTCGCGTGTATTATGTTACGTTTTGTCAATGATATGTCTGATTTAATAAATGGTAGAACAATCATTAGTCTGGGGAAGTACCACGGCCGCCCTCATAATCCGCCGTGAAGCAATTGTGTTTCGGTTGGAGAGGTGCGGTTGCCAGGCACACACATAGCGAGGCGACCATCATAGTCCTCAGGAGTAGTGA
>DWKL01001773.1:0-13929 GCA_018249415.1 Phareas burnsi | reverse complement strand
ATTATGAGAGCACTTTTGATTTTTAGTAGGTTATGTGCGTGTTAGAAATTAATTATTACTTTCTTTAACGGTGAAGGAAAACAGGAATCTACACATCTGAGCCTACTTCATAAAATACTAGGAGGTTTGAGAAATCTACCAATCAACACTTGGCCATCATGATAGACTATGGCCTAACCCTTCTCATTTTGAGAGAAGATCCGGGCGCATTAGTGGGACATTAATAAGGTGATAACTGTTTGTGTGGCTGTGAATACTAACATTTCAAGTATTCACAGCCAGACAAACAGACATTTTTTTATGTGACGAATACACGTAAATTCGGAAAATGGCAGATAACGTTAATCACACACATACATTCATTTCTTTATTGGTTAATATCTCTTATAGATTACGATTCTTCTTTTTTATTTTAAAAACTCTTAAATGACCCCCGCGTAACCTGTTCTTACCCTCAGACTTATTGGCAATATTCTTTGTTTATCCACGGTTTCTCTCAAAGCCGGTTTTTCAAAGTAAATAACAATTTAATCAGTCGTCTGCAGTTCGGTCTTTATGTTTGTAGTTTTTTGAGAGCTTTATATTTTACCGAATCTACTTACGCCAATACTATCAATTCAATTGCTTTGTTTATTTTCTTTATTTTATTTTCAATCAATGACATCATTTTCAAAGCAATAATAACAAAAGCTTTCTACAGTCATAGCTCCACACTAGGAATCTTTGTGTCGTCAATACGTGACATATACAAAGAAGGATATACAAACACCCAGATGCAAAGCAGAAATAATTTAGATGCCTAAGGGAATCCTGCCTGCCTGCCTGGACTGCGCATCAGACCGCATCGTTACCGCGCAACCGAGTCATACCTGATGTAGGAAACGAGCACACAGTCCAGGTAGACTTTGACCAGGATGGTAAATAATGCCGCCCCATGACATTTCAAACTAAAATAGGATTGAAGTCCTACCTGTGGTCGACTATAGGTGTGTTGCTACCTTTGAGGACTAAGCTGGAACTCCTTAATTGTCTCTCTTTTTCCACACCCTTCAAAATGTAATGCATATGTATTTATACCGCTGTTACAACATAGAAGTAGGTTACGCGGTTGTCCCTCTGGAGACGATCCACAAGAGGTACGACCACCCACAATTTTTTATTATTTTCGCTTATTTATAAATTATTAAATGCCATTTAGATTTCAACACATTGGTTATAAATTCCTACGGTCGGAGTGGACCACGGGATTTGTAACGCCAAATTTGATGTAATTTGATAAGTGGTTTTGTTCGACCGGGGAGATACCGCCGCCGCCCTCACAATCCGCCGTGAAACAATACTTGTTTCAGTTGGAGAGGTGTAGTTGTCTGGGGTATTTACAAACGAGGCGACCATCTAAGTCCTCTGGAGTAGTAACGCTAGATGCGTTCAACCTTAGACAGGCCTTCAGGCCTGCTTGAAGTTAGATGTGGGTATCCTTAAGCTGTAGCAACCACTTAACATCAAGTGGCCTACACGCTCGTTTACTACTACTCAAAGATACTAAAGATACTACTTACTCTAAGGTACTATTTGAAGATACTACTTACTCTAAGGTACTACTCAAAGATACTACTTACACTAAGGTACTATTTGAAGATACTACTTACTCTAAGGTACTACTCAAAGATACTACTTACACTAAGGTACTACTCGAAGACACGGCTTACTCAAAGATAAAAAAAAATCTGTTAATTTAAATGTTTGATCACAGATTGCTTACATATATAATATTTGAAGTGCAAAGTGTCTTTCTACTTTATTTTAGTAATTACTTTTCGCCTACGTCAATATTTATGGAGAATATAACTTGAGCTTTTATAGTGATATACAAAACTTTCGTGACGATAAAAAATATTTGTCTTTTTGCGAATCAAAGCAAATCACGAACCCGATCGGCTTATTGTTATAAAAGCACACAGACATGCTTCCGAAGCTAATGCCGATTTCTTTTGCGCTACAAAATGTTTTCAGCCCCTTTTCGCAATTTCCGTCGCCTCCAAGTGTTTGTACTGACTTATTTTATACCTTATGGGCAAAGTGGAAACAAAAGCTCGACTGTCGTCAAACTGTAGTTTTATTGAGGAATGGCGAATTCTTTTGGAAAATGTAATCGCCATGAAATCTTTGTATGTTTAGTCTGCTACATAAAACTAAATAGTCGAGTTTCCACCAGCCTTTATACGCTACCTGACCATAGTCGAACCTCGAATAATAAAAGTGATAGATTCTTTGTGATTCGACTGGAAGGTCACACCCATACCTATTTCTGTCTTATAACAGTGGTGTAAAGCTACTGTGTTCTAGTTTAAACGGTGTGATTTATATTAAGAAGAGAGTAATATAAGTTAAAAATAGAAGTTTATTAGGTGGTAGAACTATATTTCATCCGGGGAGGCACCATTGGCGCTCTCATAACACACCGTGAAGCAGATCTTGTGTTTCGGTTGGAGAGATGCGGTGCCTTGCTGTAAGTGTACCCGACACTTACAGCAAGGCGACTATCTTAGTTCTCAGAATTAGTAACATATTTACGTACGACCGCAGATAAGAAATGAATTCTGTTAGTTTAATGTTAAATAAAGGATTTTTGATTTGTTTTTATTTGATATAGATGTGGATGTCTAAGGGTTATAGGGGCCACTTAACATCAGGTTATGTGCGTAATAGGAATTAATTATCACTTGCTTTAACAGTCAAGGAAAACATTGTGAGGAAACCTACACATCTGAGGGTTCTCTGTATAGTCCGTGAAGATGTATGAAGTCTACAAATCCACAATTGGCCAGCGTAGTGGACTATGACCTAACTTTCAGTCTGTAAGGAGACCCATGCCCAGCAGTGGAACAATAAAGGATTGATGATGATGATGACGATGATGATGCACATAACGTTGAAAATCAGCATTGCGTGCGGGATTCGAACCCTGGACGCCCATCGCGAGAGGCTGAAATCTCAACCGCTTTATTACTTTACTACTGTTTTATTATACATAGGCAGAGAAGCCAAGCAATTTGAATAAACACACAGACACACACACATATATACATATATGTGTGTGTGTGTGTGTATGTACCGTACACACTCGTTTGTTCCTTACATAACATAATACAAAGTATGATAAAGTATTTGTGTTAATTAATAGTCATTAGAAGCTACACACCCATACACCACTAGCTTGCACATGCGATGGGTGCGGCTTTCATGAGAATCGGCAATCGGTTTTAGTTTTACGGCTTTTTACTTGTATACAAGGCTATTAGGGTAGGGTTATAATTTTAATGGATGTATTTAAGAACAGATGGTTGGATCGTGTAACGTTATTAATTCGAAGTATTCATATTTTTGTAATAAATGACTCGACCTTTTGAATCCGAAGCGATTTTAGAGGTTTTTCAATTATTATTTTTCCGTTGACCGCGACATTTATCAATTGCTGTAACGGTAAAGAAGAAATCGTGAGGAATTTACGTATTAAAAATCTGCCGTAATGTTTCTAAGGATGAATAAGGATGGGTCTTACAACCCATATTGTGGGTATTTAGTTACAGGCTAGATAGTTGTAGATAGCGTGGTGAATATATGAATAGGGTATGAGAAGAAGCAGAGTAGGAAGTCCCCGTAGTGCTATGACATAACTGCCATTTTCTAAAGATACCAAAACGTAAAATCTCATTTTATTTTTTTATTTTTTTCTTATGTTAAGTGGTCACTTCAGCTCAGGGATACCTACATGTAGCTCCCAACAAAACTGAAGTTCTATCTGAGGTCGTGCGTAGATGCGTCACTACTCTCCGAGGACTAAGATGGTCGCCTCGTTATAAGTATGCCCGGAAACCGCACCTCCCTAAACGAAACACGTAAATTGTTTCACGGCGGATTATGGGGGCGACGGTGGTACTTCCCCTGACGAACTCTAGTCCAGCCACCTATAAAATTTCCTGTTTCCATTTTTTTTATGTCTGTTTTTTTGTCTAGAAAACGACACATTAACAGATTTTACATTGACGTCATGGACATGGATATCGTAGAAGTTTTTCTAATCAATAAACAATACATTTACAAAACATTGTACAAGAACATGAGTAAAATAAAAGAAAACTTTACTCATAAAACCGTACCTACAATTTTGATGAAAAGATCGTGTTTATTAAAATAATGAACATTGAATCCCTTTTGTTCCAAGTAACATTCTGTTTAAAAGTCTGTACAATACAAAAGGATTTCAAACTAACTTTTGTGAGAAAAACTCATAATTAACGTAGAGAAGATCCCTATTTTTACAGAATCAGACAAGTGCGAGTTCCGTATATACTTAATCATATAAACGGATAGTTCATCTATCCCAGGAATAGAATTTCGACGACTTGTTCCTATTTTTCAAACAGATACTGGGAAGATATTGATCCCGGGAATTCCGAAACCTTCCACAATCTTTAAAGTTTATCATCATCATCAACCTATTAATGTCCCAATGCTGGGCATGAGTCTCTACTCAGAATGAGAAGGGTTAGGCCATAGTCCACCGTAATAACCAAGTCCAGATTGGTAGACTTCACACACTATCATTAACTGGACAAAGAACTCTCAAGCGTATTTCCTCACAATGTTTTCCTTCACTGTGATAATTAACACTGACTGCGGTAAACAAACCTCTCGTGTTTTACTGTCCGCGCCACCCGTGCGGCTCGGACGCATACGGTGTGTGCCGCCGTACTGGAACACGCCTGTTGCGTTACGCGCCGCGCGGGTGGATCGTTGCGAATGTTAGCGCCAGTCAATGTGTTAATTGCGAATAGGCACATAACTTCGAAAAATCAAAGGTGCGTGTGGGATTCAAACCCCGGACCCCCAATGTGAGAAGCCAAAATCGTAATCACTAAGCTGTCACTGCTTTATGTTTATAATTTCAATAATTTCGCATTCTCTGTTGTATTTTTTTATTTAATAATACTTATTTTGTTGTAAGATCTTTCTGCCCTTTTTGATCTTTACTTCATGATTGATGTTTATAAATATACCAAAATATTAGAAATAACTGATCATATTTTTGAGTCCGTTAATTTAAGAGCTCGAGTTTTTTACATCTTCAGGGAACCTTTACCTACCCGTTATTGAGAAAGAGAGTTGACAGACGAACTGACGGACGGACGGACAACAAAGTGCTCCTTTGAGGGTTACGTTTTGTTTTATTGAAAATTTATTATTTATAGTAATACAATCGGTACTAGTTTAAAGGTAGGTAAGTAGATAGATAGGTATGTTTCATAGCTAAATGAACCTTGAAACTAAAACCGATTGTCCCCCTTAAAAACGGCATTTACATAACCCATTAAAATATTCAAATAACCAAATATTTCATTACGAAAACCTAGAACGAACAATAGTATATTTAAACTTTATCATTTTTATGAAGGCAAATTGCATTTACAAATTTAGAATATATAACATAGTCCTCCCAGTACGAATAACAAAGTAAATTTCTATACTATAAGGTTCATTTTCATAGAAAAATGAACCTTCAAACTACTACCTACCGTCCCCCTACAAATCGGCATTTACATAACCCATTAAAATATTCCAACAATCAATACAACAATACAATCAAGATATTAATATATTTAAACCTTATAATTTTTATGAAGGCATATTACATTTACAAATTTAGAATATTCCTTTACAAATTTAGTCTTCCCTGTTCCAATAACAGACTAAAGTACTAAGAACGTAAAAATACGACGATCTTGAATATTATTATCCTTTCTCTTATCGACAAGAAATATTTAAAGGCCTACACTTTGTATCTAGCTCTCAGTGTGTTAATTTTAAATGTGAATTTCATTCATACTCAAACAAAACAAAACCAATGAACGGGTTAAATATATAATGTAAACCTTCGTCAATTTAGGGTACTTACGGTAAATTTTCGAGGGTAAGTGAATTTTACCAAATTACGCTATATTGTCCTTTCATTAAGTCATGACAAATGTTGAACATACCCGTACAACACACCACAGCACGACGGAAGGGTTTATGAATTAGGGACACCATCTGCGAAGCAAGAATTTAAGGATATGCTTCAATCGTCAATTGTTTTTTTTTTATATTATAATTCTCTTCTCATTTTGAGACAATCCTCTTAGTCTCCTCCCGTGCCCAGCGATGGGACATCAATGGGTCGATGATGATGATGACGATTATATTAATAGACACAGTAATATGACATAATATATACATTATTTACGTAACTTATAAATGAGCCTATATTTTGTAAAAATATTAATATTATTCAAAAAATAGTGTGCATTATTGAAAATATTCTAATTAATCATCATAGTAACACGTTTACAACGAATTCCACAGCGATAAAAGCTCTGGATTTCCGGCTCCTCCCACTTTTATCCACCTCCCCATCACCGGCCCACCTTCAGCGAAACTACCCTTCGCTTCGGCATCTACCCTCCTCTTCACTAAATCAAGCCAAATCATCTCTTCTACGTTTACATTATGATAAAAGAATCACGTTCTTGGTAACTACCACATCACACATTTAGAGTATAAAATAATAAATTTTATTATAAAAAAGTTAAACAACAAAATGCCTTGAAACAACGCGTTCCAGAATTTTTAAAATACCCCAAAACTTGTCTGTTTTAAGACTATATTTAAGATTTTTTTCTCAAATGACTCAATTCGGGCAGCGTTATGGACAAAATTTACAACTTAAGATTTTGAAATGCCTCATTTTAATTTAAAGGCACCGAATCTCATACATCTTTAAGGCTTTCCGACTCAGTCTTTAGCGGTAAAAACATAGAATACAGTTAGGATCCCATACGAATTTGTTGATAGATATCTTTAGGCTACTCGTACCATGGCTTACCTGCTGCTGTTTTTATTTGCAAGTACATTTTAGCTACACCGTTCCCTCCAAAACAGTTTTATGAAAGGTACAAGTACAAGGGTACTTCCAAAATAGTGTGGTAAGACAAACAAACAAACTTTTTTTTAACGCTTTCTACACACACTAGGATAGCCTGTGTCGTGGTTGCCCTGGGCACATACAAGACGAGTACACAAACACCCAGACCCAGAACGGAGGTCTAAATTCATAATTTATATCTGCCTTGCCGGGCATCGCACCGGAGACCCTGTATGTCAGACCGGTATGGTAACCGCAGTGCCACGCGGGTCGTAGTATGGATATACATAATACATATGAATGGAACTTAGTCCTTAGGGCAGCCGCGTTAATGGGCAGCCGCGCACATGTGATCGATACCACGTTGGACTCAGGAGCGACAGTGATCTCCTAATAACATCAAATTCATATGCCTATTTGCATTTTCCATTAAGTACATAAATAATCTTTTATATATTCCAAAAATACCTATTAGGACATATACAAAATCGTGTGTTTTCATGTCATTTTTTGCAATATTTCAATGCGATTAATATTTATCACTCGTTTGTGGAGTGGAACGAGCCCCCAAAATGAAAAAGATGGCGCCTGTACACATACCAAACACGCATATTACGAGGGTAGACCTAAATAAACAGATTTGGTACCAAATAACGAATACAATATTGATGAGACGCTTTGTTAATTAAATCGATTAGTACCTTCATTTCATTAAGTTCATTGGCATTCCGTGAAGTCGTTTGTTTCCGAACCAATCCAGAATTTCAAGCAATTTTCTTCATGCCAGAATTAACTTTGCTAAAGTCTTTATTATAGGTACGCTTTGTATGCTATCTACACTCATAGCCCTGTATTAAGATTCCGTGTTATGGGTGCCATGGACACGTACAAAGAGGAGTACACAAACACCCAGACCCAGAATAGAAATGTAAATTCATCATTTAGATGTCTACCCGACTGGGAATAGCACATTCTGAAGAGATTTTCTTTTGTGTCTATTACATTCAAATGGAAACTAACAAAACATTTACCAATATGTACAATTAGACAAAAAATATTAATTTAAAAATATACAGGGGCAATATTATAGAACTATAAAGAATATTGATTGTAATTGTAAATGATTTCTCTTTATGTAATCAGTACCTTTTTATATAACGTGATATAATGAAGTTACTTTCTACATAAAAATCATTCTGAGGGACCACTGTAAGTTGACTTTAATATGCAATACTACTTTTTATTGTACACACAATTGACTACTTTTGAAGGCATGTAAGGTACTTTTTAAGGAATTGAGTACATTCGAAGTTATATCTGAGGTCTTACATAGATGCCTTACTAATACCGACGACTAATATGATCGTCTTGGTATAAGTGTATCCGAAAGCACACCTTTCCAACTGAAACACAATAATTCCTTCACGACGGATTATGTGGGCGGTACGAACGGCGTGGCGGAACGAACTGTAACCTATTGCAATAATATTAATAATTATTTACATGCTAGACTTATTAACTGGATATGATACATGAAACATGTATTCATAATAAATGGTTCACAAAGAAGCGACAGAAATCGAGTATACCGACTGACACCCGAACGATAGGAATACGATTTATAAAAGAACAAATGCCTACACTACAAATGTGATGTCGTGCTCAAAACATCTATATTCCACTGACGGGACTTCTCAGTACACGACCCCAAAACGTCCACGACATTGCAATATTTCAAACTGACGATTAAACTTAACAGCACATATATAATATAGAAAATTTTACGAAGATCCTCTGGAAAATTTCACGAAATGTTCTACCTTAATTATCCTACCTACTATTATTATTCAAATGTTTTTAGAGCACACCTGTCGAGTTAATTTTGGGACAAGTTGATTAAAATTAACAGGGTTCTCTTAAAATTTAGATTTAGTTTAGTCCCTGCGAGGCTCATGAGTGGGGTCATGCCAGTAAATGGACAGTTGGGCTCAGTAAACAAATTTAAATAAAAATTTACCCAGCTCTCGTCACACCGCCTGTAAGTACCATTGCATAGACACCCTGGCGCCGCTCAACTAAACGTACCAGTTATAAATATATACATAAATGTGCGTCGAACTGAAAATATCCATTTCAAAAATCGGTATTAGGTAGAGTTCATTTTTCATCATCATTTAAGTAGTGATTGATGATTTTAAGCTAATATTATCGCGGAAATTATACATTTTTATATTATGTAACGTGTACTCACGATTTGCGGTTAGGCAAGGGGAAATATAGGCAATTCAAAAACCGCAAATCGTGAGTACTCGTTACATAATATAAAAATATTTAAGTAGTAGCGAGACCAACTTTTAATTTATTTTTAAAATTGATATATATATATATATATGTAGCAAGCATCCCTATCTGCTGTACAATTTAATGTGTGGTAGAACTATGTGTAGTTCGTCCGGGAAGGTACCATCGCCGGCCTCATAATTCGCCGCGAAGCATTTCTTGTGTTTGAGAGTGTTGGAGAAGTGCGGTAGCCAGACACACTTATTGCGAGGCGACTATCTTAGTCCTCAGGAGTAGTAACGCTACGTACAACCTCAAATAGGACTTCAGTCTCCTGTTTGAAGTTAGATGTGGGTATCCATTGGCTGCACTGACCACCTCATTTCAGGTGGCTTGCACACTCGTTTGGTTAAAAGTTATCTCGAAATGTTGTACAATAAATGATTGAAAATTAAATCGGTTCATAATTAACTCTACATAATCGTGTTCAGAACTGCTTCCTAAGTTTACACATATGTAACAAACATCAGTCTAGAATTTTCTATTTAAAACGTACACGCTGACCGAGTTCTATATTTGGACTCGATATATTAACGCTAATTTCTAACGGAATTCTCGATTTGAAATTTGAAATGCTTACTTAGTGTTCGTTTGATAGCACACGAAAGCTCTCGGTCAGTACCCACCTAAAGAATATATCGCTGTAGGTATATAATAAGGCAACGCCTACACTAGTAAGGCAATTACGACGCAACGGCAAAATTTCTAAACAATTAATTTCGCTTATCGCTTAAGTGTTATAAATACGAAAGTAACTCTACCTGATGTTATATTTTTAAATTTAAACCACTGAACCGATCACGATAAAAATTAACATGAAGGACAGAAAACATTCTGAAGACAAGCACAGGCCACAGTTGTCTTAAAAAAAAATTGATAGTACGAAATTATATCAAGGAAATGGTTCGCGCGAATTTGAAAACAATAATAAATACTAACATTATAAAGGTGAAAGTAACTTAAATTAAAGTATGAGATTTAAAAAATTTAAATCAGAGAAAAATGTTAGAAGTATGCTTTTCATGCCTAAATCTCTGAATTGAACCGATTTCGATAAAATTCATAACAAAAATAGACACAGGTTAGAGTTATCTAATGGCCCCTTCTTTTAAAATCAAGCCGGGCAAAGTCACGTGTGTAGCTAATACTCGTATTTATAGTAGCTGTTTTTATTTTATAGTTAATAATACTAATAGTTAATAATACAAATTTACTTGGAAGGATTTATTGGGCATGTGGTTTACACCTATTGTTTAGTTTTCTTTTTTAATGTCAATTTTAAACGGAGTAATATATTTGTTTTCTTATCTTTGTCTATAGATTCATTCTGTCAATCCAAATCCTTGAAAAATGTCTGTTCATTTTCTTAACAAATATGCTATGTATTGTGTTAATCTATTTTAATTTATATTAAAAGACAGTTTTATTTTATACTGCTACTGATAATTGAGGTGACACTTAAATTATTGTCTTTTTTGTCTATTTTTTTCTTTTTACACTTAGTAAAGAGTGTTAAATTTGTCGGTATAAATATATATTGCTACTGTTTCTCAACACGAAGTGACACTTAAGTGTCTTTTTTGTGTATCTCTTTTTGTTTAGCACTTAGTAATGATAGTATTAAGTTTGTCGGTGTAAATATATAAGTAAACAATGAAATCGCTGTCGCGTCACCGTCGGCTAATCAGTGCGAACGCGGCTTTAGCGTATGGGTAAAGTAATATGCTAAAGCGAAACTACTTATCCCATGTAAACAGAAAGTGGTTAGTACTTTAGTATATTATGTATGCCTTTATACATTTTAGATCCGGATATTTAATTTTGATCAAGTCTTCCTTTTGACAGGTTGGGAAAACTTTTTCTAAATCTAAATCGTCTATTTATAGAGTCCCGTAACTCAAAACGAAAAAGGAAACCTCTTAGGATCGCTTAATTGTCAGTCTGTCTGTTAAAACCCTTTTTCTCAGGAACGCGTGGAGATATCAAAGTGATATTAATATCAAATACTCAGGCCTACAATTTCTTGGAGCTGTGTTAAAATCAAGCTTATAAGTTATCGCAATCAAAAGATGCCGCATGTTTTGATACTCATTAGGTAATCGAAACCTATAGGTTACTTCCCTTTGACCTAGAATCATGAAACTTGGTAAGAAGCAATGCAATTGCACAAGTAAAGGAAAAAAACGAATATCTTAAATTTGCAGTAACATCACAAAAAAAATCTACTCATATAAATAACAAGTCTGTACGGAACCCTCGGTGCGCGAATCCAACTCGCACTTGGACAGTTTTTTTGGCTTATAGGGGCGATATTGATGCTGTTTTGCTCTGACTTAAACAGTGTCGTAAGACAGACGAAGGGGTTCCAACGATTTCAGGTTAGGTTATAGATATCTGTGGCAGAAAAGTTCGACAACATCTGATAGGTTGCATGTTCAATTCCTTTTTTTTTTGATATCTTGATATTGACCATCCGTTTGGTCAAGTGGTCACCATACGAGCTGTATACGCCTCTGCGTGGTTATAAGTTCGATTCCCGGATGTCTAAAATTTGAATTAATATTTTGTTCTGGATCTGGGTGTTTGTTTAATGATATTTGTACTTCTATGGTACCCGCGACACGAGGAACCCTAGTGTTGGGTTATAAGTATATAAATCTTTTTTTTTAAATACATTTAAATAGACCTAATTAAAATATTAAAAATATGTCTTCTTTATTTGACTTTTTTATACTATACTAAGTGGTCACTGCCGCCCATGGGCATCTGTAATCAACCTCAAATAGAATTGAAGTCCCACCTGAAACGAACAAATATGCGTTGCTATCCTTAGGACTATGTTGGAACGTCTCGTGTACGTTCCTCTCCCTTACTACACCCTTCAAACCCCAAGACATCAGCGTTCAGTACTGTTTTTATTATAAAGGTGTATGGTACCATCCAAATCAAACCACCAAGGTTTAAACTAACTTTGTTCTTGGTATTACTTTAACTTGAGAGAACAGTATTATGCTATTATTTTATAGGTGACGGAACCATAGTTCGTCCCAAGGGGCAGGGGGGGAGGGGGCATCACCGCCGCCCTCCCAATCCGCCGTGAAGCAACTTTTGGGTTTCAATCGAAGATGTGTGGTGGTCGGGTACACTCTGTTAGTGTGGCGTGTGAGGCGACCATCTTAGTCCTCAAAAATAGTGACGTATCTATGTACGGCTTTAGATTCTTATTTAGACTTCAGTCCTGCTTGAGATTAGATATGGGTGTCCATGGGCTGCAGTGACCCACCATCAGGTCGTATACACGCTCGTTTACTACTCTTCTCACATAAAAATCTATACCAGCCCTTACTATACCAGTTATTTATTCTCTAGTAGTCGAGAATAGTGCCAACGGGAAACTACTCGTCCTAGATAAACGGTCGCGTGGCTGGAGCGTAAATATTTTTACAATATACAGGCTCCGTCGACATAGTATCGCGGACGCAAACACTGCGTTAGACGTATGTTTAGCTGACCGACACTCTGAAAATTCGTTTTCCTAGTCTGAATATATTTTTTTGACGTCTAGTTGATGATCATGTTAGTTTTTTTTTTAGGTTTGAAGAGTAGCAAACGAGCGTACAGGCCACCTGATGTTAAATGGTCACCGGTTCACTGGTAAAGTGATAATTGATTCCTAATACGCACATAATTTCGAAAATTTATAAGTGTGTGTAGAATTCGAACCCGGGACCCCCAGTGTGAGGGGCTGGAATTGCTATCACTGCTTCATGATAGTTATTACTCTCCATAAAATGGCCTGTTTGACTTAACACAATAAAGGGAACTCAGCTGAGTTTAACAATGCTTTTGTAAAGTAGAAATAGGTGTGGCAATAGTCCCTTCAGAGTTGAAACAAGATGGATTGTATCACCTTAACACTTGAATTCGCCGCAACAATCTTCATAGATTCGCGACTGGCCTATGCATAATAGATTTTTTACACTTTTTAAATAGAGATCATGAAAATAATACTCACATTAATGTAGGGTCACAGTATTTTTCCCATTTCTAGGATAGCAAATACAATTATCAACCAGTTCTCCAATTGACCTCCCACATTTCGTAACCTCATATCCAACCTCGATGGCGGTATTTTCCTTGTTTTTTCATCCAGCTATCAACCTTTTTATTCATCCTTCTTTTTCAATCAGTTATTATCACGCATTGAACCACATGTTAATTAAACAACCTCATTTTATTTATCATAAATTATAAATCTAACAATCTCAAACAAACACATTGTTAAGTACCGCTGGCGCCATCTAGTGGCGTATATTGAAACAAAAACGTGGGATGAAAGACGCGGGTGCAAGAAGTCAGTGCTAGTCCAGTCGTTACCGCACCGTCGTTGAAAACTCAATACGCATACACAAGTTTTGTTCAAAATATTGTATAAACTTAATAAACGTATATACCATCGATAATAAACGGATCATTGGAGTAGACTTTAAGCCCCCTCATACTTAACCCATATTCATACATAACCTAACCTAGGAAATCTACGCAAACTCAACCTGGTCGCACCATCGTGGTCTTTCAGGTACAGTTATGGGGAACATCAAATTTTTCCTTTTTTTCCTTTATGAAAC
>DWKL01001772.1:0-13929 GCA_018249415.1 Phareas burnsi | reverse complement strand
TAGTGACGCATCCATATACAACCTCAAACGGCACTTCGGTTTTGTTTGAGATTGGATGTGGGTGTCCATGGGCTGTGATGACCACTTAACATCATTCGGCCTGAATGCTCGTTTGCTACTTTACAAACATAAAAAAGTAACATAAGGTCAATGGCAGCTTCGTCATCAACCCATTACTTCCCATGGCCGGGCCGAGGTCTCAGAATGAGAAGTGTTAAGCAATACCTGCACACCTTTGAGAACTTTATAAAGAACTCTCAGGCATGTTGGTTACCTTTCAATGTTTTTCTACGCCGTTATATTATACAAGTGATAATTAAATTAATTAATTTCTAATACATTCAAAACTTGGGAAAATCGGAGTGATTCGAACCTCGAATCTTCTGTCTAAGAAGTCGGAATATGATTTCCACGCTGCCGCTGCCGGCATGGCGGCAACTTTAGCGTTATTCGATTTGGACAGCATGTAGGCTCATCCGCAGCTCAGCATTATCTGATTGTGGCGATAAAAGCAGTTTTCGAAGGAGGTTTTCACAATACGATTTTCGAACCGTAGTGATTCTTACTAGAGAACTTATTAAAATCATTTGAAAACTAAATCATGTATATGTATATTTATGTAATTTAATCTTCAATCTCGTCATAGCTAAACGAGTTAAAACCAATGATAACTTTTTTATTTAATTTTCTTAAAATTAAACGGTACACTACCCTCTTACTCCTCCTCCTCTACTACTTTCTTAAAATTAAACGGTCAATGCGCGTTTCTAGAGAACAAGAATATAGAGTATTGCCTTCAACAAAGTACGTTTGAAACAATTTTAAATAAACACAGTCCTGTTATTCCGCCATACATATTTAAATTCACCGAGTAACCCAATTCGCAGCGTTGCTAGGAAAAAACACCGTTACGCCGTCCACAGACAACAAAGGGCGATCCAGAAGACTGTCCATATACTTGTCTCCTTTACATAATTACGTGGCGACAATCTATGGTAATTTGTTGCGAAGCCAGCGCCGTGCTGCATAATTCACACGAACAGTCGTGGCACGCGGCGTGGCCTCGCCGCGGGTGCATTATCTATACGGGGACTCATATGTATAGCAGTAACCCACCTGCCAGAGAAGCGCACATAGCCTTGCGGCTTATGCAGATCGTGACTGATTTGCAAAATTAAGCAACATCAGGTGGTGTCAGAAGTTGGATGGGTTAACACTAGTGCCTAATTTTCAAACGAGCTTTCGAGCTTGGGAGGGCATGTTAAGCTGTCAGTCTCGGTTGTTATCATTGGAAAACAGTCGTTTAACTTAGTCGGAAGGTTACTTGGAGGGTTGGAAACATTCGTTACGGTCTGGCCACTCGTATCTCCATCAATTTGTATTGGGGCAGCGTTCGGAAGTATGTTTCAGGGCTCCCCCAATTATAGGGAAAGACTGGGATTGCAGACCCGTGGGATTGCCGACAGAATTGGTTGGCATTATGTGGTTACTGTATCAAAATTAGAAGCGGACTTTATTGTGACGTCAACGTTGATAGAATCTCGAATAAAAATTTAAGTTGTATCGACGATAAGGTTTAATACGACGGCCGCTAACCGTAAATTTTTTTAAATTGGAGTCTGTCAATATCAAACGCCTAAACACTAACGCCTTCTACATTCACAGCCTCAAATTAGGTTTGTTTTGTGTCGTGGTTGCTATACACACATACAAGACGAATACATGAACACCCAGATTTAGAACAGTAATCTAAGCTTATCATTAAGATGCCTACCTGGCTGAGGATCAAACCCGGAACCTTTTGCGTGTCAGACTGACATGGTCACCGCTCCGCAACGTGGATCGTTGAATTATAATCAGAGGAATAGTTAGTAACGAAAAACGCTGATAGCAGCTCTTCATAATTCAGGCCTTATGGCTTAGAGCCGGTCGTCGCAGCCCGCACACCACAACACAGCATGGGAATCCATACATCTTCCTATAATTTCATTCCAGTACATAGCGCTCCAAGTACTGCAAGCTTCGGAGGTTTGACGTATGAAACAAGATAGAACATAACTATGTTGTTTATAGCGGGGTGTGCGGCGCCTGGCCTTTACTATTATATGGACGTAACAAAGGATACCAACTTTCTCTACATAAATAAGCTTTTATTCAGCAGTATAAGCAGGGCTGTAGAATTTCTGGAAATTTTAGTTGGAATATACGGAGTTAATTTTATACGTCGTAGCGTATATACTTAGCTTATATTGAAAACTCTTTAATGGCTCTACTATGGATTTCGTAACGCTGATAAGCACTTCAACTGCTTTCTCATCCCAATTTGTTTCCACTGTGCCTAGATCTCTAGCTAGCAGAATAATTGTAAAGAGTTTGCGTTTGGGATTTGACGCTGGCCGTAGTTAACAGATAATAGTTTGTAACGTCTAATTGAACTCTAGAAACTAGTTCTTAAATCTTGACGAAGCCTTTTGAGTTTTAGTTGTTGATAAACCGAATCGAGTTACGGTGTTCATTATTGTTCCACTGCTGAGCATGGTCTTCTCTCAAAATGAGAAAGGTTAGGCCATAGACTACCATGCTTGCCAAGTGCGGATCGGTAGACTTCACACACCTTTGAGAATTTTACAAAGAACTCTCAGATGTGAAAGTTTCCTCACGTTGTTTTCCTTCGCCGTTAAAGTAAGTGATAATTTCTAATACGCACATAATTTCGAAAAATCAGAGGTACGTGCGAAATTCGAACCCCGGACACTCGGCGTAAGAGGCCAGAATCTTAATTACTATGCTGTTACTGCTTGAAAGATCTTTCTAAGAATAAGAAAACGTCGATGGAAACGGGCATAAGTAAATGGCGTATTAAATTAATTATTTAATTCAATTAAACTATTTTAATATTATATTAGTGGTAAGTGAAATAATATTTGATAAGAATACTTTTATAAAAACCTGCTGCTTGCAGCGCAACGTGTGGCGGCGGGAGTTCGCGAAGCCTTGTATTCAATAGTGTTTCAAATTTGCTACGAAGTTTGGCAAGTAAAGTGAGTCGCGCGATAACATAGCAGATTGGTATTATATTCGGCGAAATTTACGCATATGTTATAGCATAAAATACGGTTTATCTCTAAAGGCCCGTTTACACCTGGTCTGTTAGATTCGTCATACAAATTCTTGGTACCAAAGTCGAAGCGTTGTTTACGTCGAGTGGATTGGTACTTTCGGCGAGCGACTTCGTTGAAAACGCTGTCGACTACAGCCCTTTAGTCGCGATGCCAAATCAACACGAACCGTCGTAACCGCGACAGTTGCATCCGAAGTCGTCGCCATCAATCTCCACGCGCTGCGGAAGGCAATAGGAATCATTTGCAAAATAATAAGCGCGACTCACCCGAATGTTAGACGTGCGACATCGGCGATTGCGAATTGAGACGACAAGCGTCTAGGCGTCTATGTCGGGTTAGCCGCTACCTTCGGCGGCCAAGCGACTCCGACCTGTCGATCTGGTGTGCATGAGTCATCACTGACGAGTTACAACTATCATACGCCGTTATATTTTGAAGAAAGAAAGAAAAGAAGAAAAGTTTGTCTCTTTTACAGAAGCAGATCTTATTATGGTTTGACATAAATGGATCCATCGGGTCAAATCATCGGAGATTTTTTCAGATACCAGTATAAAATTGCTGCTCTTAACCTTTTATTGGTTAGTAGTAATCAATAAGTATATGTAAATACGTCAACATATGTTGAGAAGTGCGAACTTCCACAGAATATTAGCAAGTTAGCGGAACTATACGCGCGACAAAGAGTTTGGCGGTTAGCTGGGGCGCGGAGCCCCGCATTGTGGCGTTTCACACGTACGCGCCGGTTTATGGAGCCATCAATTTGAATAATCCCCTGATCCCGCCTGCCTGAGAAATATTAATATACGGGAGGACGTCAAGGGTGAGAGGTGCTATAGAAATTGGGTTTTTTCAATGAAAACGCCGGTGTAAGAGTCATGCTTCGTATAGAAGAATTTTTTTTTAAAGGATACAAGTAGCAAACAAGCATCCGGTCTATCTTTTTTTTTAGTTTTGAAGAGTAGAAAACGAGCAGGCAGGTCACTAGATGTTAAATGGTCTCTGCTTGTATGTGACAAGCGAGGCGACCATGTTAGTCCTCAGGAGTAGTAACGCATCTACGTACGACCTCAGATAAGACTTCATTCCTGTTAGAGGTTAGAGAGGGTGTCCATGGACTGCAGCCACCACTTAACATCAAGGCACCAGCACGCTTGTTTGCTGCTCTATTCACACGTCACAAGTAAAATTGTACACGTATAAATTGATAAACGGAGCAGCAGGCATTCATTAAATTATATTGAATTTTTACTTGTTATATCTTCAAGTCCTGAAGTCGAGGGCTTCCTTACATTTTGGTAGAACCACAGCCCCGTAAAATTGACGAACCTCTTTAGGAAATTGAAACACGCTATAAACGCCGTGATTCATCTCGGGGAGTTAACGCGGCGGTGATCGCATGCTCCCCCCACTTCTTCTTCATAATAACTAGCTGTCCGCCCGCGTGTTGGTGGGGTTTTCAAAAAAACATAATTTTTTTTATATTTTTTACTGACATGAAATAGTATGTGTCCTTTTGAAATGATGTAGCTATGGAACAGTGGAGAACTTTTTACGCCCCAATATAAGAAGAATTCATTACAGACGGACAGCAAACACCTGACATCAATGCTATATTGGAATATATGTAATAATTAGCGTAAGATGGACATTCGACTAAGTATGCTATGAGTGACACTAATCATTATAATTTTGAGTTTATGATTGTCGAAAAAAATAAACTCTATATAAGGGTTTCATTTTATTTTAAACAAACGCTCGAAAAAGTGAGTTGTGGTAGTTATGGTTGGCAAGTCTGTTAATATTCGAATATATTATGATTAGGAGGTACAATTATTTCTTAAAACATCTCAAGTCTATCCAACAATGGCTAGCGTAGAAAGGGCATAAATTCCAAGTATTCTGGACGCAGTGATCTTGTGTGATTATGTCGGCGGCCTTCTCGCCGATCATGATAGTGGCGGCGTTGGTGGTGGCACTCACCAGCCGCGGCATAACGCTGGCGTCCGCCACGCGTAGCCGCCCCATTCCCCGCACGCGCAGCTCGCCGTCCACCACCGAGCCTAGCGCGCATGTCCCGCTGTAGTGGTACAAGGTGCTCATCATGCACAACGCATAGCATCGCCACCATTCTCTGCTCCAGTACCGCAGGCCTCTACAAGCCTTTATCTTCAAGTCAACCATCTCCGCATCTATGCTCTTAAAATAGGAAGTGTTAAGAATTTTTACGAAATCCATCATGGAATCCACAATCGTTTCCAAATCGCGATCATCTGATAAATATCCACCGTAGATCAATGGCGGATCTTTAGGGTTGGTGCTGCGCAAAAATACCCGCCCACGAGATTGAGGGTGTAAGAGATTTACCAAACTAAACATCGTCCTTTTGCCCTTACCGGCATCGTAAAACTTTTGACAGATTTCGTAATCATATCCAAAATTTAAAAGGCATAAATTAAGAATAGAAGTTGAATCGTTAGGAACCATAAAAGAAAAGCTCTGATAAACGGGGCAGGTCTGTGATTTGTTTAACGCTACGTATCCGGTGAACGAGTCAAAAGGTAACCAACGCGGGTCCGGCGGGGCTGGCGGCTTGGTGGATTTCTCTAGTGTAATGGACATCATAACTGGCACGTGGTCTTGCAAGTTCATTCCCACGGGCAAGTTGCTCCTTACTGGAATATTCAGGGATTCTAAATGTTGTTTAGGCCCAATTCCCGATAGCATCAGCAAGCGAGGGGTGTTTAACGCTCCGGCCGAAACTATCACCTCCTTCCTCGCTAGCAATGTAATGAGTTTGTTATCCTTTGTTATCGCTTCGACGCCGATAGCGTTGTTGTATTCATCAAATATGATCTTAGTTACTAATGTCTCTTTCAGCAAATGTAAATTAGGCTTATTTTTTAGCGGCGCAAGGACTTTGTATGCTGTTGTCTGGCGGACACCGTCGGCGATCGTGAACATTGGTTCGGTGTAGCCCAGTTGAACGTCCGCATTTATATCCAGGATTATGTCGTTGCCGAGCTCTTTAAACGATTCTAAATATTTCCAAACATCAGGAGAATGTTTTCGAGAAACCCCTAAAAATCCTTCAGTTCCATGGTATAGGCTCTGCGGTGATTTCAGAACCTCTTTATCTCGTAACTCTTCGCTCTTAATGAAGTACGGCAGGACGCTATTCCAACTCCAGGTGGCGTCATTGGCTGCAGTAGCCCAGGACTTGAAGTCGTCGGGGCAGCCTCTCACGTAGTACATGAAGTTCATGCTGCTGCCGCCGCCGAGTACGCGGCCGCTGGTCATTTCGGCGGCTCTCCTGCGGTGGCATCGGAAGGTGTAGCCATCGTCTTCGCTTGTATAGTTCCAGTCGTATCGACTTCGCGGCAGGAATCCTAACAAACCTGGCGTCTGTAAACAGAAGTAACTTTTATTGTTTAACATTTGAGCCAAAAATAAAGTGAACTTGCCTTGCCACATTCTCCATACCGAAACAAGCAGTGCTGCTATGAGGCAGCAATAAGTTTGGGGTGAGGGTCCCTGAAATCCACCAACGAATGGTTCTACCACTTTTTATTATATTTAAATCTAGCGATAAGGCAGACGGGTCACCTGATCAGGTGAGTTGCCGATGCGTCGCCGGCTTTTAAGCAGAGCCGTTTTATCGTACGTTTCTTGAAGAGCCCCATGTCATATCGTTCGTAGTATACCTCAGGAGGTAGTTCATTCCACAGCGTGCACGTGTGCAGTAAACACTTCGTGAGACACCTTGTAACATTTTAAATCTTCGTGAATTTATATTTTTTTATGAACTTGAAGGGTAGAAAACTAGTCTGCGAGCTCTTGATGTTAAGTGGTCAGTGCAGCCCATGCAGACACATGTAGTCTCATACGAAACTGTAATTTTATTTGAGGTTGGACGTAGATGTGTGCGTCCCTACTCCTGAGGACTAAGATGATCGTCTAGCTGTAAGTGTGTCCGGAATCCGCAGCTTTCCAACCGAAACACATAGATTGCTTCATGGCGGATTATGATTGGGGCTCGATGGCCGCAATGTCATTGACAAATATAATGACTCACAAGTGATTGTTGAGGCGTGTCGCCGCCCGCGTCCACGAGTAGCACCCGCCAGCGGTGCTCGGCCAGCCGCCCCGCTAGTACCGCGCCTGCAGAACCCGCGCCCACCACGATGAAGTCGAACTGCTCTAGATCTACAACAGAGGTCAGTCAATTAATTATAACATGTGGCGCCATGGATGCGGTCGTGGAGCTGGCGCGGATCGTGCGCATGCAACACGGCTTCGAGGTCATCGGAGCCCTCTCAACAAACAATAGTTCTTCCGGGGAGGTACCACCGCCACCTTCATAATCCGCTGTAAAACAATTGTTGTGTTTCGGTTGGAGAGGTGCGGTTGCCGGTACATTTACAACGAGGCGAACATTTTAGTCCTCAGAAGTAGTAACACTTCAGTCCTGTTTGAGGTTAGATGTTAGTGTCCATGGGTTGCTGTGATCACTTAGAAGCTAGTGGCCGGTACGCGCGTTGGCTCACATAAAATAATCAGGATAAGGAACTTCAGATATACATGTATAACTCTTCGTGTTAGCTCGGGACCACGTCCGGGACCAAGATGCTTTGCCGCTCCTCTGGAGTATAGCGAAGCTATGGGCGGGATTCTTAGTCACGCCTTAGTTACATAATCTAAACAGGTTGTATTGGATTTGATAACTATTTGTGTTTAATTTTAATATATTGATGTATGTATTTATATATATTTTATTTTCACATAATCTAGACAGGATAAGCCAATTCTCAAGGGTTTCCTTAGCTATCTTAGTATTAACGAATAGGTTCTACAGTTATGAGGATCTTACCTTTTTGTAATTCTCAGATGATAGAGTAGCAATGAGTGCATACCGTTAGGAAGTGTCATGTAAAAAACGCTTTTCCTGACTTTATTATATCACTTCTTAAAGACATGACTTAAAGGGCAATTTTAATGTCGAATGTCATTTTCTGCTAGCTATCCTTGAGCTAGGAGCAGTGATAGCCTAGTGGTTAACATTCCAGCCTCTCAAGCTGAGTGACCGAGGTTCGAACCCCGCACGCACCTCCAACTTTTCGAAGTTATGTGCGTATTAGAGATTAATTATCACTTACTTTAACGGTGTATGAAAACATTGAGAGGAAACCTTCACATTTGAGCGTTCTTAGCAAAGTTCTCGGAGGTGTGTGAAGTCTACCAATCCGCACTTGGCCAGCGTGGCCTATGGTCTAACCCTTCTCATTCTGAGAGGAGACCTACCTAAGGAAATCAAAATTAAAATTGATAAAAATATCACATACCTATTAATGCCAAGTATACGAGTTCAGTGTTGTCTTCAGTAAGTGACCAGCTTACCAGTGACGATGGCCTGCCGCGGGAATAGGTAGGCAGTAAGCATCAGGGCTCCGATGACCTCGAAGCATCGTTGCATGCGCACGATCCGCGCCAGCGCCACCACCGCGTCCATGGCGCCACTTAGGCGCGCTAAAAGTGATACGACGTCTCTCTCTCTAGTGAGCCTTACATAATTATAAGACTTTCCAACTACATAATTTTACGTATCTCAGGATTAGCAAACAGCTTACCAGTTACGAGGACCTTACCTTTTTTGTAAACCTGAAATGATGATCAGCAATGGATACCTTCCATACTATACCATACTACAATGGATACACACGCATCTACAACCCATTCGACCGTACAGGTAGGACATATATTTTTGATACCTATCCTTGATCGGGTCTAATAAATGTCTAGGAAATGCAGTGACACCAGGAAATTGAGACAGTAATGGCTACATGAAAGTAAAATATTGTAGGTCTTGTTCCAAAAATTTAGCTTGTCAAATCTGACTGATGATTCTCTCAAATGGCGATTATTGATACAAAAAACAGTTTATTTTTAACCACAATCTTTAACGGTGAAGAAAAACGTCGTGAGGCAACTTACATGTCTGAGAGTTCTCCGTAAAGTTCTCAAAGGTTTGTGAAGTTTACCAAATCATACTTGGCCGATGTGGCGAACTATGGCCCAAAGGTTCTAAGAGGCATTCTGAGAAGACCTGTGCCCAGCAGTTGAACAAATGGTTCGATAATGATGATGCGACATGACAAAAGGCATAGCTTGAATTAAATTCGTACCATTTAATATAAATTAATTTGCTTAAAATCAACAAGATTAAATCTCTCATAGGCAGTAACTTACTTACATTTTGCCCGTCGTAATCTAATAGAATTTATTAATATCTAACGTTGATGATGTTTCTTATAAATGAATGTCTGTAATGAGTTCTACACAAAAACATTTGTTATTTTATTTAAAAAACTACAATTGTTAAAAGTATTTAAGACAATTCTTAGGTTAAATTTAATTTTTCAACACGCGGCAAATTCTATAAAGTTATTTGGAATATTAAATAATGTATTAACTTACCTTGTACAAAATATATTTAAACAAATAATAATAGTCCAGCACTCCACGCGTGGATTCACCACGATCGACTACCATACAATAAATAACATTTTTAATAACAGTAAAAATTTGAAATTTAAAGCCGAAGTAATTAAAACTATTATGTGGAAATCCTGCAAGAGTTCAATTGCGGCGTTTCCTTGTCAATGTATCGTTAGCTATTAAGGTGTTGGTTAAGAGCAAAAACATACGTGTCGGGTTTCACTGAGGCGGTTTATTTAATAAGTATTAGCTATAACTTGTCAATCTGATTGTTCCAACTGCACCTTCGCCCGTGCCTACGAAACCTTTTTATACAAAAACTCCAAAACCTCATGAAAAAATATATGAACATGACGCCCAAGAAACAGGCGGATATGACATGGGGCTTTTTAAAGGTGCAAAAAGAGCTCAACTGGGCTGTTGCAAATGTCCATAGGCGGCATTGACAACTTTCCATCAGGTGGCCCGCTCCTCTTATTGCTGGATTAGTTATATATGAAAAACCTTTTTAACATATAGTATAATCGACTTAGGAATTATTATAAAGTGCAAAAAATGTATGCTAGTTAAATATATAGTATTAAAGTAAAATTGATAGAGATTGAGCAGTGATAGTTCGAACCACGCATGCACCTCTAATTTTTCGAAGTTATGTGCGTATTAGAAATTAATTATTACTTGCTTTAATGGCGAAGGAAAACATCGTGAGGAAACCTACACATCTGAGAGTTCTTTGCAAAGTTCTCGAAAATGTGTGAAGTCTACCAATCCGCATTTGGCTAGCGTGATGGACTACGGCCTAACGCTTCTCGTTCTGAGAGAAGACCTGTGCCCAGCAGTGGGACATTAATGGGTCGTTGATGAAAGTAATATTGTTAGTAGTGTTAGTCTAGTGCTAAATGCCTAACTTTTACATAGGGAGTCGGGAGTTCGGATCCCGCACGTCTGACTTTCCGAAGCTATGTGCATATAGAAATTAATTATCACTTGCTTTATCGGCGAAGGAAAACGTCGTGGGCAATTATACACATCTGAGTGTTCTCTGTAAAGTTCTCGAAGGCATGTGGAATCGAAACCACAAACCAAAACCAAATCAACCCGCACTTAGCCGGCGTGGTGGGCTATGGCCTAACTCTTTCTATCCCGGGAAGAGACCCCTGTCCAGCAGTGTGACAGTAATGGGTTCATGATGATGATGATGATGAAAGTAGTGGCTTCAAAACTACTGCAGTTCTCAAACCATTGATATACACGACGTCGCTTAGTTACGAGGTGATCTGGCCGAAAATATTTGCTTAGATTTGAAGTGCAAAATATGAGTTTACGACATTTATATTTAGATACACTTTAAACGAATAATATATTTTTTTATATATAAATACAAATCTAAGTCAAATATTCAATAAATACAGCTCTTACCAATGGTTAGTTCGTCCAGAAGTTTCAATAAATCCGTTTTTATACTTATATGAAAATAATATTGGATGAAGAATTTATAAAGCGAATTAAAATAACGTAACGAGAATTTAAATATATTTAGTTACG
Source organism: Phareas burnsi (assembly GCA_018249415.1). Classification (NCBI taxonomy): domain Eukaryota; kingdom Metazoa; phylum Arthropoda; class Insecta; order Lepidoptera; family Hesperiidae; genus Phareas; species Phareas burnsi. The sequence continues at coordinate 2,770 of DWKL01001772.1, read as the reverse complement.
TGACCAAGTCATTTAATTCAATACGAATTGAATTACTTGGTGGCCAAGTCATTCAATTCGTATTGAACTGAATGACTTGGCCACGTAACAAAATTAAATAATAGATACGTAATAATAAATCATAGATACCCGTTTTCATATGCTTCCGTTTAGTTATTAGTTCTTATATATACTTACGTCATGTCATTCTTATTTGAAGGTAATAAACAAACGCTTTCTACATTCGCAGCCCTATGTTCTGATATCCACCCTGTGTTGTCGGTGCCGTGGACGAAACGAGTACACAAACACCTAGACCCACAACAGAAATCTAAATTCATCGTTTAAATGCCTGGTTCTCTGACTGGTGCAGACTCGGAACCCTGTGCGTGTCGTACACACTGCGCCGCGCGGTTCGTGATACTTTAGACTTATATTTTAGACAAAATATTGACTCCGAGTAGTACAACTAGTCAGTTTTAGTGTAATAATATTGTAAAGTTAGGACAAGCCTACTTCACATCAATCCGCGACCAACATGTATTATTTGCCAGGAGATGCAGTGTGTACCGTCCCCCCCCCACACAGGACACGTGCAGAAAACAATAACAAAAATATAGACCACAATACATATCACCACCATGTATTGTGGTATGGTAGTGTGGTATTGGGGGTGGTATGTAATCCACAAGTTTGGTACTCTTCTCAGATATAAAGGAGGTATCGTTGTATAATTAAAGATCTTATTTGAAAAGTACACATGTTAGATTTATTTTTTAATCTTTTTTTTTTAAGTTTGGGTACTTAATGTACATGTCAACCCCATTGTATCCTGTACAGAATAATGCACATTACTCAATTTTCCAACTATTAATTATTCAGACCTCTATCTTTAAGAGATGCGTTGATGAACGAGTAAACACATCTCGCTTGTCCAGAGTGTGGCTCCGACAGAATAGTGTGACACGCACCTACGGCAAATTGGTTTACGTTGATTGTCTTCATTAATGTATATCTCCTCTTTCGATTCTGAACACACTCCGCCAAAAGATGTTGGACATCTTCTGGTCTATTACACTTAATACAATTAGGTGTGTTCACTTTTTTCATTAGATACCCAAAAACATTTAGCGGAATGTGTCCGGACGGAAGTCGGACTGCGATCGTAATGAGCTGTCTACTAAATTTTACACTCATCAACCATGGTATTCGAGGAGGCTCACTCTGCAATGTTTTATACCAAATACTTTTTTCTGCAGATCTCATACATGTTAGATAGAAACGAATCTTTATTAGACTATTCATTGCATTTACGAGCTACGCTCTTCGGAGTATTGATAAAACAGGAATAGTCTTTCTTAATAATATCGGCACCCTTCTCGGCGATCGCTATCACAGCGGCGTTGATGTTAGCGCCCACGACCCTCGGCATGACGCTGGCGTCCATCACGCGCAGCCGCCCCACGCCGAGCACGCGCAGCTGGCCGTCCACCACCGCGCCCATTGCGCTAGTGCCGCAGTAGTGGTACAGGGTGAACATAATGCAGCTCACGTAGCACCGCCACCACTCCCTGCTCATGTACGCCAAACCCTCGCACATTTCCAGTTTCAAATCCACCATTTTGGAGTTCACGCTCCTAAAGTAAGTCGTGTTCAGGATACGTACAAAATCCATCGCGGAGTCCACAAGTGTTTCTAAATCACGCTCGTCTTTCAAATAGCCAACATCTATGAGCGGCGCGGCGCGCGGGTCCTTGCTGCGCAACAGCACCTGGCCTCGGGATTCGGGATCTAGCAGACTTAGCGTTGTGAACATGGTATTTTTGTCTTTACCGCGCTCGTATTGGTTTTGGCAAATATAATATTTAAACTCGTAATTGAAAACACACAATTCTAATGGGGTTCGAGAACCAGCGGGAACTGCGAAATTGATCGCCTGGTAAGTGGGACACTTGTGTGATTTGTTCAGTGCGACGTAACCGGTGAACACAGGAAATGGAAACTTATGAGGATTCATCGGAAGAGGAGCCTCATTGGATTCTTCCATCGTGAAAGACATTAATATTGCTACGTGATCATGTAAGTTTGTACCGACTTGCAAATTTTTTCTAACTGGTATGTTAAGAGACTGTAAATGTTCCTTAGGTCCGATACGCGACAGCATTAGTAGTTTAGGAGTGTTTAAAGCTCCAGCTGACACTATGACCTCCTTCCGCGCTCTTAATGTTACTTCTTTATTGTCTTTTGTCGCAGCCCTCACACCTATTGCGTTATTATTAACATCGAATAGTATCTTGGTTACTAATGTATGTTTTAATACTTTCAAATTTGGACTCGTTTTGTATTGGCCTAGGATTGAATAAGCAGTTGATTGACGAACGCCACCAGCGATGGTGAACATTTGCTGGGTGTACCCCAAGTTGCGATCCCCATTAATATCTAAAAGTATAGGATTACCGAGTTCTTTAAGTGCTTCAAAATATTTATAAATTTTTTGACTCGGTTCTCTTGTTACCCCTAAGAATCCTTTTGTCCCGTGATATTTGCGATAATGTGAGCTCAGTACTTCTCGGTCTTCTAGTCTTTCACTTTTAATAAAGTATGGCAATAGGCCTGCGTAGCCCCAGGATGTGTCGTTAACAGCATCGGCCCAGGGGCAGAAGTCGCCGGGACACCCTCGTACATAGAACATGTAGTTGATGCTGCTGCCACCGCCGAGGACACGTCCACTCGTCAGGTTTAGCGTCTTGTCTCGGTGACATTGAAACATGTCCTCTACACGCACATTGGT
>DWKL01001771.1:0-13929 GCA_018249415.1 Phareas burnsi | reverse complement strand
GTGTCCATGGGCTGTGTTGACCACTTAACATCAGGTGGCCTGCATGCTCGTTTGCTACTTTACAAACATAAAAAAAAACTCTCCGTTATGTACCTGTTTATTCACAATGTTATTTTCCCCGTTAAAGCAAGTGATATTTTTTTATCGCACATAATTGAAAGTCAAAGGTGTCCAGGATTTGAATCCCATGAAGTTAAAATTCATACCACTACTTTATCACTCATCACCATCAATCTATTACTGTCTTCCTGCTGACCACGCGTCTCCTCTCAGAATGAAGGGTTAGAACAAAGTCCACCTCGCTGGCCAAGTGCGGATTGGTAGACTTCACACACCTTCAAGAATTTTACCAAGAACTCTCAGATATATAAGTTTCTTCGCGAAGTCTTCCTTCACCGTCAAAGCATGTGATAATTAATACCTAATTTGCATATAACTTCGAAAAACCGGAGGTGCATGCGGGATTCAAACCCTGAACATCCAGCATCAGGGGACGGAATCTTAACCACTAAGCTATCACTGCTTGGTTATCACTTTACTTATCACTGCTTATACTTAATAGTAACATACATTTAATTAAAAAGTTAATATGGGTATTGTTTTTATATTTAAAGAATTGTAAACGAGCGTGCAAACCACCCGATATTAAGTAATCACTGCAATTCATGGACACCCACATGTAACTTCAAACAAAACTGAAGTTCCATCTGAGATCGTGCGTAAACGCGTCACTACTTCTGAGGACTAAGATGGTAGCCTCGTTGTAAGTGTGCCCGGCAACCGCACATCTCCAACCGAAACGCAAAAATTCACGGCGGATTATTAGAGCGGCGGTGGTACTTCCCCGGACGAACTATAGTTTCACCGCCCATCCTTTTAAAAATATCCTGTAATTTCCTGACCTATAATTTCCGTATAGACCATAGATATTCAGTGACTTCCAGCCAATTCATCCCAAATTGCCATTAAATGCCAATTTCTAAACATATTAAGGTTGAAACGACATATTATCTGGTAGGGTATCTGCTCAGCCATCAACTTCATTATGTAACTGCATATCAGATACGTCGTACCCTCGTCAACGAATTATTATGTCGGAGGTACTGATTCATTACCATTGGTCGTGATTATGCATAATGTAATACGTATGGTACGTGAAATGACTAAGTAACATGTCTAAAGTTATTTAGTTTCTTTAGTGTCCGTCGTTGTCAATTTTAAACATTTTTTTTTATGTTCGTAAAGTAGCAAACAAGCATGCAGGCCACCTGATGTTAAGTGGTCACCGCAACCCATGGACACCCACATCCAATCTCAAACAAAACCGAACTTCCGTTTGAGGTTGTATATGGATGCGTCACTACTCCTGAGGACTATGATGGTCGCGTCGCTATATGTTTGCCTAGCAACCGCACCTCTCCAATCGAAACACAACAACTGTTTTACGGCGGACTATGAGAGCAACGGTGGTACTTCCCCAGACGAACGATTGTTCTATGAACAAATGTCTACTACATTGACACATAAACCGTGTGGTTAGCTAGATAAAGTCAAGAAGTTCGCCCTTCATAGGCCTCATTTTCAAGAAGAATAGATAAATAAAAAACATTTCAGTAATTTCATATAAGGAGTATTATTAAGGGTGTTATTCAGTTTATATAATTGTAGGAGCAAATAATCATGCGATCCAGTCAAATAGGACTTCCGTCTGGTTTGAGGTTACATGTGTCCATGGGCCGCAGTGGCCACTTAACACCAGGTTGCCTGTATGCTCGTTTCCTACTCTTCAAACATAAAAAACATAATAATACTTTCTATTCACATAACCTCACTCTAGAATACCCTGTATCATGAGTTACATGGACCCAAAGATGAGTACAAAAACCCAGACCCAGCACAGAAATATAAATCCATCGTTTAGATATATCATTTAAATTTTGAAATCTGTGTTAAGTAAAGTTTGTTTCGTATGAAATAACCGTATCATCTGTTCTCCACTGTTCAATAAAATACCGCATTCATGTAAGAAAGTGTTACAAGTAAAAAGAAAATTTAATCCAGACGCCGTAACTTTTGTTAAAAAGAACACTCTTAAAGGAGGCTCTTTGGCATGACTGCGTCAAAAAGTTCCTCCTATCTTCACTTGGATTACGAAATGGATTGGATGAGGTATGTTGCTGTAATATATTCAGTACATTGAGCACGGGTTGACCACAATTGGGGAAGGCCTAGAGCATACGCCACCACGCTACTCCAATGCGGATTGCTGGAGAAACGGGCTAGTGGCCAACCCGAGTCTGATGTTTTCATACCGCCCACAAGGCCTCCGACAAAGATATAGGTGCTATCAATGATAACAACCGGGACCGACAACTTCACGTGCTCTTCAAAGCACGGAAGCGCGCATAAAATTTAGCCACTAGCGGTCACTTATCCACGCCCCGACCGCGCCGAATGTTACTTAACTTTATACATCGGTTACAAGCTACAAAAGCCGCGGGGCTATGCGCGCTTTGGTGATATATAATCCAATTAATTTTAAGTAGCATAAATAAACAATCAAATTACAAATGAACGAAATAAATCGATCAGTAAATAGAGTTTAACTTCATTATTGCGGTCGTTTCTTACTTCTACACAGCTACCGTTTTCATCTAGGTATATTGCTTTAGCTCAGATAAGGCTTCAGTCCGGTTTAAGATTGGACGTGGGTGTCCATGGGCTGCAGTGACCACATTAGGTGACCTGCATGTTAGTTTGCTATTTTTATCACATAAACACACGTCACACATAAAAAAGTTAAGTACAAAGATTAAATACAATATTCCAATTTGTTTATTTGCGGTTACATAACGTGACATCCACTTTGATCTCCATTTTTGGCAATAAAACAATTTGGCGCAAGAAATTCACTTGACCTTTCGCATATTAATGCTTTTGGAAGCATTCGTACTTTTAGTTTTTGCAATTAAATTATAAAAATTATTCTGTGTCTATTGTCCCAAAATCTCGAATAAATTCGTATAACAATTCACTTCAATAGGCATGACTGTGATCTTCGTTACATGCATTGTGTATTGACTGTATGTATGTTGTTCCAAAACCTAGAATAAATTCGTGTAACAATCCACTAGAATGGACATGACTGTGATCTTTATTACATCCATTGTATATTTATTGTGTATCTATTTTTCTAAAACTTAGAATAAAGTACCCTTGTACAAAATTTAATTAAAACTATTTTTTTTAAACGTTGTCGTGTACATTAATAGTTAAATAAATAAATAAATTCCTGTAACAATTCACTTGAATGGACATGACTGTGATAATTGTTACATCGTTGTATATTTATTGTGTGCCTATTGTTCTAAAATCTAGAATAAATACGTGTATCAACTCACTTGACTAGGCATGATTGAAATCTTTGTTACATCCATTGTGTGTTTATTGTATGTCTATTATTTCAAAGTCTAAAAGAAATTCCCGTGAAATTATTCACTTGAATAGGCATGACAGTGACCTTTGTTACATTCATTGTGTATTTATTGTTTGTATTGTTCCAAAACCTAGAATAAATTCGTGTAACAACAAACTTGAATAGCCATGACTGCGATCTTCGTCACATCCAAATCTCTTCAAACATCCAGGTAGCGAGGCGTTTATAAGTTTTTTCATGAAATTGAGTGCGGGCGCCCCACGGTTTAATATAACGACTCATCTATTCACCGCGAACAATATGCCAAACTTTCATACGTCAACTTTTGAATCTTTGCCCAAATCTTTTTATTAGAAACTTGAAGATATAGGCCAATATTCCTTAAAACTTTGTAAGGTTATTCACAAGCATAGGTTTTTTTATTCAATTAGACATTTAAAAATAAAAGATTTCAATTTGAAAAAAAATGTCCCAAATAACTATCTTATTTTGTTAGGTTCCAATCTTATAAATAATTTCGGCCTGTCCGAGGTTCGAAGCCCGCGCGCAGTTCTGATTTTTTTTTAATTAAGTGCGTATTCACGTATCACTTGCCTTAACGATAAAAGTAAATGTATGAAATCTACCAATCCGCACTTGGCCTTTCCATTCTGAGAGGTTTAACCCTTCTCATTCTGAGAGGACACCCGTGCCCAGCCATGGGACATTAATGGGTTGATAATGAACTGGCTTGATGGATAAACCTCAACGGTTCTAAAAATACCCCTACTTTTCTAAACTTTGAAATTTATATTAGAGATTTAAGAAAACTTTCAAATGTAAAGGGAAAAAGCGAAATAAATTTCGATGTTATGTTAACGTTTGGTGAGTGGAAATTTGAACCAGGTCTTTTGTGTCTAGAATTTTCTCCTGGTTTAAATCATGGTATCGATTTCGGTTCTCATAACGAAATCCCCTCAGCGGCAAACGCATTTATTTGCCATTATCCCCAAAACCTCAATTACGAACATACCTTAATTTATATAAAACAACAAACTTTGAAAAACCGTTGTCATAATTGTAAACCGAACAGCGAAGCCTCATTCCGAACTTCGAACTCTGAATAACTTGAGGGTTGACGGGGATCACCGTTAAATATGTTAATCCTGGATTCGTAACGCTTCTTGAACACCCTAATTGCTATTACAAAATTATAAAAGCAAAAAGTGTTCGTTAACTTTTTTCACGAGTAGTGTGGTGAGGGATCTCACCCTTCCTCGTGTTAGTGTATTTATACGAGACAGTTTGACTTAGTTCTCAAGGGTAAAACAGCATTTGTGGCGGACCTCAGGTAAGACTCCCCTCTGATTTGTGACTGATTTCAGTACATGGAGATTGGTGTTCGAATTCCGCAGGCATCTCTGTTTTTTTCGAAGTTATATTTCTATTAGAAAATAATTATCTCTTGCTTTGACGATGAAGGAAAACATTTTGAGGAAATCTACACACCTTAGAATTCTTTATAAAGTTTTTAAAGGCTTATGAAGTCTACCAGTCCGCACTTGGCCTAGTCCTTGATCTAACCCTTCTCATTTTGGGAGACCCGTGCTCAACAGTGGGATAGCAATGAGTTGATGATAATGATCATTGTTATTATTTTAGTCAGGTATTTATTTAAAACATCTTCTTGTTTGTTAAAGCTCTGTGCTTAATTTTAGCATGTCTATTTGATGCTGCATTGCATTATTTCCATCCATGGACCGTGACCGACATGGCAACCGTGACCACTTACAGCCAGGTGGACTGCTCGTGTGCTACTTCTATATAACAATGATTTAATTTTTGTTCTGTACATTCATCATAATAGAAACGCGCATAACCATGCAGTTTGGGCAGATCGTAATCAATCTACAAAGTGAAGCAATGTCAGTCATTTAATATACCGTCAGTGTCTAAATTCCATCCACGAGGGCACGTTCATTATCACTATCTGTCCTGGTTGTTATCACTGTATGGTATTAGATGAACCTTGTCAGAAGCCTTACGGGGCTTGAGAATCTTGTCCCCGTCACCGTATCTTCACCGATTCGCATTGGATCAGCGTGGTAGATTATGCTCGGGCCTCCTGCAGTGGTGAAGAGAAACCCGTATCCCAAAAGGGTTGCAGCCATTTCACCAACAACCCGTTACTATCCTACCGTAGGGCACGGATATCCTCAATATATAAACTATTAAGACCATAATCTGTTTCTAATCGAGAATTATAGATTTCTCATCTTTGAGATGTCCAATCTTTGAGTACATTACGGTCTTAAGCATGAAGGTTAGTTAGCCTACGATATTCTTTTCACGGTTTGAGAAACTGCATTAGTTGCTGCATCGCTCAGAATCATTAAAACTCTATAACTTAGTAACTCATTAGAATTTAGGTTACTTATATCCCGGATGTATGAAAGGGTCCCGCGGGAACGTGTGTAGTTAAGACTTTACAAACGTAAGCTGTGAGTATAACCAAAATACAGCTGTATCTAATTAAAACATCTCTCAAGGTTCGTTCATTGAATTTAGCTTCAACATTCAAACGTTGCCTTAAGGAGTATTAATCAAAGAGCTATTCTTTCTCCTTCTAGGCGCGGGTCTCCGCTTCGAATCAGAGGGGTTAAGCAATTTTCCACTACCCTAGGCAACTGTGGATTGGTAGACTTTACACACATTTGAACACTTTAACTAACTGAAAACTTGTGTCTAAAAAAGACGGTATAAATTTTAAAAATTAGGTTTGCTTTCGGTCTGTGAACCCTGGCCACCCCTGTGAGAGGCTTGCATCTTACTACTAGACCATTACAGCTAAAGGAGCGTTACGAATTGAATAAAACAGTCCACAAACAAAGTTGGCTAATCAGTTTAATTAAATATCACTCGAGAACTCGTAATCAGGGAGCCGCGGCGAGATAATTCTGTAAAATTAACACCTTGAGTCGCTCCAAACTTCAAACTCGCCGCAAGTTGGAGCAGGTGCGAATCACTTTTAAAATATGCTAATCTGGAGCTACCGCCACTTGAGCATACTTATAAATACAGTGGAACTTTTTGGATCAATGAAAGCAAGGTTGGTGAATAAATCATTTTTTTATAATCTATTGCTTTTTACAGGACTACAGCCGTCCTAAAAGAAATTTTTGTATGTACGTATGTTCTCCTTTTCTTTCTTTTCTACTATGCTTTCTACCCAAAGGTTGTCTGGAAGATATCGCTACCATAGATAAGACCTGTTGGGCACCACCGTTATAATGTTTTTAAGACTATGTTTGTTTTATTTTGTGGTGTACAATAAAGAATATTTGTATTGTATTGTACGTGTGTTCTACCGTAGCGCCTAATCTATTCATCAGAATTCCACAAATAAGATGTTAATTGATTCGTTTGCGGTCCTTTATTCTTTGCTATTATTATTGTTGTAAGCAGTGACAGCTTAGTTAAGTTAGATAAGATTCTGCCCGCTCACGCCGGAGCTCCAGAACACGAATCCCGCATGCAATCCTGATTTTTCTAAGTTATGTGCGTATTAGAAATTAATTATCACTTGCTTTAACGGTGCGGGTAAAATCGTGGGGAAACCTACACATCTGAGAGTTCTTTGTAGATTTCTAGAAAGTGTGTGAAGTCTACCAATCCGCACTTGACCAGCGTGCTGGACTATGACCTAAATCTTCACATTCAAAGAAAAGACCTGACCCCAGCAGTGGGATATTAATAGTTTGATGATAAAGATGATGATGATTACTATTATTGTAGATGGCTTAAAGTTATTTAAACATTATCTTGTTTGGTTTAACAAAGAGGACTTTAGTCTGCTTTACGATATCTTTCAATCAGACCACAACAACTTATACTATTATAAGACAGAAATAAGTTTAACTGTAGAGCCAACGAAATCTGATCACGAAGGCCTTTACGAAGGTTTACCTTTAATACTTTAGATTCCATCAGTAACCATTTATCCTACGCCCATAGCCTTAGTAGGATTATTTGTGTTATGGATGTTATGGACACATACAAACATGAGTACAAAATACCCAGACCCAGAACAAATATTTAAATTAATGATTTAGATGTATGCTTGACAGCCCCACACTAAGATTTCTTGTGTCGCGGGTGTCATAGATACATACAAACATGAGTACTAAACACCCAGGCCCAGAACAAAAATCTAAATTAATGATATATAATTAGATGTATGCTTGACAGGGAATCCAACTCGGAACCCTCTGTGTCAGGCCGGTATGGTAAACGCCGCGTGGGTTGTCGGGCTCGAACACTTTCGTCTACAGGCACTAAGGAATTTCAGACGAGAAAATGTTCTATAGTTTCCCGAACTAACACTCTGATACTTAACCATAACAATCAACTAAAAACAAAGATACCATTAGAGTAATTACCTGGCGGATGCAAAGCTAATCATGAACGAGTGACCGACAAAGCACATCCGGCGACGATAACAATGTTGTTACTTTGCGGAGGTCATAAGGTAATAAATATGTATGTATACCTCGAGTTACAACGCATTTGGGTAATACTCTAACGAGAATTAGAATAGGATAGCTAGCAGAACTGTAGTTCGGCCGGGGAAGTACGAGAAATGGCATAGGATAGCTAGCAGAACTATAGTTCGGCCGGGGAAGTACGAGAAATCGGATAAAATAGCTAGCAAAACTGTAGTTCGGCCGGGGAAGCACGAGAAATGGTATAGAATAGCTAGCAGAACTATAGTTCGGCCGGGGAAGTATAAGAAATGGTATAGTATAGCTAGCAGAACTATAGTTCGGCCGGGGAAGTACGAGAAATGGGATAGGATAGCTAGCAGAACTGTAGTTTGGCCGGGAAATACCATCGCCGTTATAATATATCGCGAAGCAATTGGCCAGCGTGATGGACTATGACTTAATCCTTCTAATTTTGGGAGGAGACCCGAGCCTAGAGTAAATATATAAATAGGATTAAAGGCCTAGAGGTCGGCCACAGATCCCTTGCTAACCTGAAGACTAAATTGGAACGCCTCGTGTAAGCTCTCCCTTACTTTTATCTCAGAAGAGTAGCAAACGTGCTTGCAGGTCACCTGGTGATGAGTATTAACGACAGTCCATAGACGTCCACATTTACTTCAAATACAACTAAAGTCCTATCTGAGGTCGTACGTAGATGCGTTACTACTCTCGCCTTACTTTAGGCCGGTATTCACACAAACCGAAACACAAGTATTGCTTCAAGACGAATTATGTGGACGGCGCTGGTACTTCCCCGGACGAACTATAGTTCTACTACCTGTTAAACTACACCCTCAAGCCAAACCACAGTTATGGCTTGTGTGTCAAGCCATAGCGATTTTTGTCTGTTTGTTTAAACGTCCACACAGCCCCGTGCGGTATCTAATCACAGAATCATAAATAAAAGTGTAAAATATAAATGTATAATAAAAATAGACCCTAACCATCTTTCAGAGGACACGCAGAAAAATACGAAAATGAGAATCATGCTGTCTCATTAACTCCGCTGTACAGAATGTGTAATTAGTATTAATTAACCGAAATAAAATGCCTCCATGATGATTTTTGCAAAATAACGACCCTTCGATCTTGCTGGTTCATTGTATGGCCATTAATACTTATTTGTAACTTGTGCTGGAGCCCTTTTCAAACTGAATAAATGAAATTATTTAAATGTAGTCATGAGGTACTGCATTATTTTCAGCTGTATGATAAAGACATAAAGTGGTATTCAACCCAATGGATGGATCGTCTTATGTATATACTGTTATGCGGCTATGTAAAATAGATTGAAAAAACTTTTTAAATCGTATTTATTTATAATTTAACACATTGAATGCGGCGCTAATATTCGAAACAATCCACCCGTGCGGCGCGTAACGCTACATGCGTGTTCCAGTATGGCTGCACATACCGTATGCGTGCGAGCCGCACGGGTGGTGCGAACAGTAAAGCACAACAGGTGTTTTTGCCGCAGTCAATGTGTTAATAAGATATGAACGACTAAATGCTTAATATTCGAAATGAACGACGTCTGTTCTTTAAATGTGTATTTAACTGGGAGGAGCGGAACCAAAGTTTATTGAACCTGTTGTTTACGTGTGACGATGTACCCGAGCATGTTCAAGATCATTCGTGCAATTTCTTTGCCGTGTCTACAAAGTATAATTTGGAAAATATAATCAGTTTGAAAACGCAAAATAAATCGTCAGAATTAAATTTTTTTGGATATTATATCCTCTATGTACTTTCAATTCGGTTACACAATCAATTATTCGCCCGATATGCACATCACTGATTCGCTATCACGTGGAAATAAAATAGCGCATATTTCGTTTAACTTTATATAATCAATATAAAATTAAAGTAAATTTAAAAGTAAGAAAATAAATTGGAAATAAGTGATATTTTATAAACTCAATTAAAACGGACGTCAATTTGTCTGTATGAGCCATTTGCAAACTATTTAATCGATTTGGATTGGTTTTTTTTACGCGAATATAGATGATTTTATATAGAATAACATAAGCTACCTTTTTCTCACGAAAATATTAAAGGTTCATGTGTAAAGACCTTTTTCCTACTTAGTGTAAGTTACTGATACCCCTCCACCAATTCACATAGAAGCAGCGTGATGGAGTATGCTCCAGCCTCACACTCTCACTTGTGGGGGAAGATCCATGCCCAGCAGTGGGGTATATAAAGGATTGCAGCCACTTATGCCTCTAGGCGGCAGTGACCACTTAAGAGTCGTTTTATATAACAAACAAGTAGCAAAAAAGCATGGGTACTGCATCCAACAGCATTCATAGTGGTTTCTGCTGCCCAGGGACATTGGTAAACAACCCCGAATAGGATTGAGGTCCTACATGAGGTCGGCTACATGCTACTCCTCAGGACGAAGTTAGAATGCCTCGCGTATCTTCCTCACCACACACTCTGAACCAGAACTCAGCACCGTTTAACACTGCTGTTACAACGCAGGAATATATATGTCGATGTTGTCTCCAGAGTCAATCTACGGTATACCTTATGTTAGCAACGTTTAGTATGAGCTGAGACTTGACTTTACGATATCAATAGGTGGTAGAACAATCGTTCCTCTGGGGAAGTACCACCGCCGCCCTCATAATCCGCCGTGAAGTAGTTGTGTTGCGGTTGCTAGGCAGACATATAGCTAAGTGACTATCATAGTCCTCAGGAGTAGTGACGCATCCGTATACAACCTCAAACGGAACTTCGGTTTTGTTTGGGGTTGGATGTGGGTGTCAATGGGCTGCGGTGACCACTTAACATCAAGTGGCCTGCATGCTCGTTTGCTACTTTAAAACATAAAAAAAAAATCAAGCGGTAGGAGGGTACCTTGATAAATATTGAAGTTAGTTGGCTATAAATATGAATATACCCGGGTTTCATATGGTGACGATCAACTACTTCGTTAGTATAAAAGGAGTAATCCGTGGCCATAGCCATAGCGATGTAAATTATCAGCTGACTCATGAAAGAGGATATATTAGCCAATATTGAGGGTAGTTTCCTATAATTATGAATGTATTATTATTGTGATGCCACTCTACTTTATTGGTATAAACGGTGCCTGATGGTCATTAGCTTCAGCCGACTGTATCCCTGCCAAAAGATGCACCGGTTCTGGACTACCCAAATGACATGAATATGATGGTTAACCCCCCCACCCCATATTACACACTACGTATCCACCGATGGACGCACACCCTTTTTTATATGGTCGTCACATGGAACCGTAAATAGCCAAGCCGAAGATGGTACGCGCGTGCGGCGACGTTGTTATCCACGTTGTTACCTGGCACATACAACACACTTGATGGGTAGTAGAACTAATTCTACCGGGGAGGTAACTTCGCCGCCTTCACGGTCCGCCGTGAAGCAATTCACGTTTCAGTTGAAGAGGTGCGGGGTTGTCGGGTACAAGCGAGGCGACCGTCTTACGATCTCAGATAGGGCCTCAGTCCTTGAGGTTAGACGTGAGTGTTCATGGGTTGCAATAACCACTTGACATCAACTGGCCTGCGCGTTCGTTTGCTACTCTTTAAACAAAAGAGACCTAAGCCCCTCCAGCATAGCTGAGTTACTTCCAGTTAGTTCCAGTTTACCCCGCAATACCTTGAACGGGTCAACACATATACTAACATGTAACACTTAATATATATGTAACACACAACAACCTTTGTTCATCTCATAAGGAAACACGTGAAGCAATTCTTTAAATAAACAATGATACAATCTCATTGCACCACTTAGACCAATGCCGCGATGGTTAATAATAAATGCATCAAATCACGCTCGAACGTCACGTTTCTTATACATGAACGCAGTGTTACAAGTGATAATATTTTATGTTGGGTCCCATTTTATGTTCCACTGCTGGCCAAGCGTCTCTTCCCACAACTGACGAAGTCTTAGGACTGTGTATGTACTCTAGGAGCTTACTCCACCATGCTGCTCCAATCCGAATTATTGGAAATATGCGTAAGTGGCCAACCCTTGTCGAATGTTTTCAAATCGCCCACAAGGCCTCCGACAAGGTGTAACGACTGCTATACCATGATAACAATCAGGACCGACGACTTTACGTGCCCTCTAAAGCGCGGAAGCGCGCATGAAATTTAGCCACTAGCGATCACCCATTCAACTTCCGACCGCGCCCAACGTTGCTTAACTTCGTTGATCGGTTACAATCTACGCAAGCCTTGTGGCTCCGCCCGCTTCATACGCACTTTCAGTTATGTGCAAATCGTAGCAATGATGGCCTAGTGGGAAGATTCAGGCCTCTCATGCTGAAAGTCCAGGGTTCTAAAAACAAACGTACTGCCGATATTTCGATTTTATGTGTGTGTTAGAAATTATTTATCACTTGCTTCGACTGTGAAAGCAAATATCGTAAGGAAACCTACACATCTAGGACTTCTTTGTAAAGTCTTCGTTGTGTTTGAGGTCTATCAATCCGCACTAAACCACACTAAGCGTGGTGGACTATGTCTTAACGCGTCTCATTCCGAGAGACTCGTTCCCAGCAGTGGGACAGAAATAGATTGAGCAATGAGATGAGGTTACATATCCATTGCAGCATTCAACAAAAACAAACAGATTGTACCGTTGTTCATTTACCAAATATCAAATTATTTACACAAGTTCCTTTCAACGTAACCAAAAGTTTGCTTGTGGCTAGCGTATTCATATTTCGCATTTGTATAAACGGAAACAATGCTAAAGTTGTGGCTTTACTATCGGTATTGCGGTTCTACGAGCGTTGTACAAAAAGGAAGTACTGACAGTTAGATTTTATTGACAGTTTAAATGGATTATTATCATCTCATCGCTATCCCACTGCTGTGCGCGGGTCTCAGAATGGGATAAGTAAGTACAAGCTGGTCAAATGCGGATTTTTAGACTTCACACACTCTTGGCAATTTCATGATTAAGTCTCAGGTATGTAAATTTCCGCACGATGTTTTCTTTCACTGCTAAACGAATGATAATTAATTTCTAAATATAACTTCCAAATTTCAGAGATCCGTGCTCCTGGCCCACAGCGTAAGAGACTGGAATCTTTACGCCAAGCTATCATAGATTTTTTCTTATGTTTGTAAAGTAGGAAACGAGCATGCAGGACACCTGATGTTAAGTGTTCACCGCAGCCCATGGACACCCACATCCAACCCCAAACAAAACTGATGCGTCACTACTCCTGAGGACTATGATGGTCGCCCCGCTATATGTGTGCCTGGCAACCGCACCGCTCCAACCGAAACACAACAACTGCTTCACAGCGGATTACGAGATCGGCGGTGGTACTTCCCCAGACGAACGACTGTTCTACCACCTATTGAATTATTTAAAGGTACATTAACATGTATATAAATTTAATGTGGCGGCATACAATTTTATATCAACTGCAATTTTCTGTAGAACTCTTCATAATTTTACTGTATCAGCTGTAATTTATTTATGTAAGAAGAATGGCAAACGAGGGTGTAGGCCAACTGTTATTAAGTTACTGCAGCACATGAGCATCTAACCTCAAACAGGATTTAAGTTCTATTTGAGGTCGTAACTAACGTTACTACTCTCGAGGACTTAAATGGTCGCCATGCTTGTAAGTGTATCTGACAACTACACCTCTTTGTACGAAATCCAAGAATTACTTCACGGCTGATTGTGAAGATGGCGGTAATACCTCCCCGTTCGAAATATAGTTCTACTTCTTATTAAAGGCTCTACCGCCTGTATATATTTCTGCTGACTGAGACAGAAATAGTAATATTATTTTTATATATTATTATATGTAATATGCAGTGACAAACACACTGGGGGTCCGTGGTTCAACCCCTAAGATTTAAGTGGGGACGTGTGTATATAATAGGTTGGGGAAAAAGAAATCCATTATTTTTGCGTGAAATTCGGGACTCTATTTAAGATGCTTCGGATTGT
>DWKL01001770.1:0-13931 GCA_018249415.1 Phareas burnsi | reverse complement strand
CGGAGCACTCACCATTGTAAAGCCTATAGAACACGCAGAGGGATCCTATGTCCCTCCGGAGGCTTAAAGGTTCAAGGCGGTTGGTGATCTCTGGTTCGTTGACAACCCGTACAGCGCGCTTTTGTACGGAGTAAAATGGGCTAAAATCAATGGAGTCAAATCTTAAGTGGTCACTGCAGCTCACGGGCACTTACATCTTATCTTGAACAAGACTGAAGTTCTATTTAAGTTGAAAAGTCGTATAGTTGGACTGGGGAGGTACCACCGTCGCTCTCATAGTCCGCCATGAAAAATTCTTCTGTTCCGGTTGGAGAGACGTAGTTGTCAGTTTCAAGTACAGCAAGGCGACCATCACAATTCTCAAGAGTAGTAACGCATTAATGTACGATCAAATGGGGCTTCAGTCCCGTTTGATTTCCATGGGCTCAAGTGACAACTCAACATCCAGGGATCTGCACGCTCGTTTATAACTCTTCTCACATAAAAAATATATACATATCAATTCTGCTTCATTAATGGATTAACAACTTTTTTACTAAACTCAACTTACCTAAACTTCTCGTTTTCTGTTTATTAGGATCATCCATGTAAGTCAGATGCTGGAGATATGCCGCCGCGTTAGCTTTGACCACGTCGGAGGGCGAGTTCAGGAAACCGATCACCTCGGGTAAGTTGGGGTCGCGCCATTGCAGCCCGCCACCTTCTTCGCGACCGCCTACACCCACTCCCACGCCTACACCGCCGTGGACTGAAAATTATAATTTATTTCCAATTATATAACATAAAAAAATATATCGATTTTTTTTTTTAACCAATATACACAACCTCCTCAGTCCCGATCGCAAATTGTAATTCATTGCGATTTACATTATATATCTATATACAATTGTCTAAACGTGTCTGTCTGTCTAAAAGACGTGTCAGTTACCACATGACCTAATAAGGTTTCATTGAACAAGTTTTAATTAGTGACATACACACCTAATGCCATACCGGCCATCTGCTTTTGCAACTCTTCTTCATCCCCATACATTGATTGCCCGCCAGTGCTTCCCAAACTTAAACCGTTCTGAGAATCCTGTAACATAAAGATATATAAACAATAAATTATTATAAACTGCAAAAATATGTAAATTTTCGATATTGATATCGTCAATTATCTAAATCATATTTTAACCCCTTTCTGTGTTATGTTCTGTATAAGAACAGTGACTAGAATGTATTAAGTACATTGAGTGCTAATTACCATATTTATTTATCTATTTTTTTTTAATACATAGGTCTAAAATTACACGTTATAAGGTGAGAGATAAATACCTATTATTTGTTTCTCTTTCAACATACTCTATAGATCCAAACCTTGACAAAACGACGAAAGGGGAACGTCATGCCCTGCCAGGCCTCTCTTACCCTACTGCCCTACTGCACAGGCAGGAGGGGGCCGGGGGTTATCATTCGAGTCTCAAAGGTTCCCTCTTTGCCCGGGCTTGTTCTCTAGGAAATAAATACCTCCCGGTGACCGCTACATATTTACACATAATATCATAATATTAATATAAATAGCGTTTATATGTTATATAATAATATTAATATAATATATAAACGCGGAACCCTTGTTAAAAACTATCTCAATGCCAATAGTCTAGCGGTGATCAGTCACCTTTTCTAAAACTAACACCTAAGATATTGTTGATACGGAATCACATGCGCCACTAAGCCACAAGCGCTCCACACCTTGAACTGCTGCTGCTGGTGGGCCTGGTGTGGTGGGGGGTCATACGCGGCGGGGTAGTGCTGGTAGCCGTACGCGTCGGTAGCGTATTCACCCCGCGGTGACGTCACGCAATAATGCCGACCCAGCTGTTCTAGGGACGCTGAATCGTACCTGTACAATTAGAAACAAAGAAAGAAAGAAAGAATTAGATGAATATCAGTAAAAAATATTCGATAGTTTTTGTAGCATATTGTTAGGTAGTTCACTGGTCCCAAGAACCGGAAATATTTCGATTAACACCAGTACCGATCGGATGACTCCGGCTTCGCATATTAGTTTTTGAATAATTTTATTATTTTTTAATTATATTTAACATATTCACGATAAAAAAAAACATAGTTTCCTGCAGAGAATCTCCGATGATTTTATAATCGCTAAGAAGTTTCTTAACAAGAAAATCTGTGGTTGCATTTGGCTCCAGTACACTCGCCAATCCAGGGGTACTAAAGTAAAAATATATATATATTTTATTGTACCTTTGTTGTAAGTGCAGATTATGTTGAGAAGGTATAGCGCCCGGAGAAGCGCTCCTTGGAGAAGCGCTGCCACCTCCCTCCACATATTCCTGAAAAATGTCAATGCTTAATTAGTTATTTTTTCTTAGGTTTTCTTTCCTTGTTTTTAATAGGGTATCCTATCCAAGATAGGCGGCAGAGATATAGTTCGACCGGGATACCTCTACTGCCCTCTCAATGACGCCTCTACATACGACCTTGGATAGAACTTTAGTCTTATTTGACGGTTGAGGTTGGATGTGGGTGTCCATGGGCTGCAGTGAGCACTAAACAACAGGTGGCCTACACACTCATATGCTACTCTTAAATAAAAAAACTCTAAACTTGCAACGTGCTTGAACTTGTATTTGTCTTTCTTAAACTATACGACCAAACAGGCTACAAAATGTAAACCAGTGTCACGGTATACTGAGGCTATATTGGATACTGATCTATGATTTATAATCACATTGAGCTCGGCCACATATATGTCCATCCCGTATCGTTAGCTTTAGATATAAAAAAACCGTGTGTACTTATGTACTCACGTAAGATGTTATACTTCTTTAGCGGCAAGCACAAATGAATTTTTTTACACGTGCAAATAATTTTCAACCGAGTTAACCAGTACACGACATCAAATACAACGAATAATGATTTAAAATAACTAACATTTTAATTCAATACAATAAAACAGGCATGGTATGAATACGTTACTTCCGAACTACTTGAATAACTTCAGACCGTGACGAAAATAATAATCTTAATAAAAAGAATTTTCCTTGAAGACTAACTTCATACTGTGTTACATTTGCGCACGCAACATTTGTTTCATTGGGAAAAAAATACTGTCATGAGATTTTCATAACCCGCCAAAAGAAGTATAACTTCGAAAAAATAGAGATAGGTTATAGGATAGGAGACCTGTGCCATGTACGCCGGCACCTGCGTCGGTTCCACGAGGTACGCGGGTTGCGCGGGGTAAGCGGCGCCGTAGTGCGCGTACGTGCCGTAGTGCGCGCCGCCCGCGCCCACGCCACCCGCATACCCACTGCCCACGGAGACCGCTTCCATCACCTGCGGATCGTACACATCACAAAACATTTGTTATTATGTAATAGGCACTCACAATATCATTATCATCATCAACAAGCCTTTAACATCCCACTGATATGTGAGCTCAGCCACAGATATGCTGCTATCCCTGAGGAATGAGTTGGAACGCACCGTTACAGTATGTCTTCCTTATCACACCCTTCATGCAACAATAAAGCAGTTTCATAATCAATTCTTTAGTGTCCTATTTCTGGACACGGGGCTCCTTTCAGAATGAGAAGAGTTAGGTCCACTAAGCTGGCCAAGTGCGGATTAGTAGACTTCACACACCTTCGTGTACTTTACCAAGGACTTATATGTATAGGTTTCCTCACGATGTTTTTCTTCACCGTTAAAGCAAGTGATAATTAAATTTTAATATGCACAAAACTCCGAAAAATCAGATGCACGTGCTGGAATCGAACCCCGGACACCCAACGTGAGGGGCCGAAATCTTAACCACCAGGCTATCACTGCTTACACTCACTCTCGATATGCGGTTTATTAATTACCGATATTTCAACCCAGTTGCGTGGATTGTGGTCACGACGAAATATCGGCAATTAAAAAACCGCATATCGTGAGTACTTGTTGCATAGTTTAATGTATAAATTCCGCGATAATATTAGCTTCAAGTCTTATATCATAGAAGATTTAGCATTAAAAGCCGGACACTTTTGTACCCCTTTTTCACTGGTCAATAAAAATAAAATTAAAAAAAAACTATATAAGAGGATTAAAAATGTTATCATGGCTAATTTCTCCCGCAACACCACTACAGCCCTACCTATGCAGTCACAACACACATTAGCACGTGTCCAACAAAAAGTCTCGCGAAATAATACCTGCACTCGCAAGACACATCAGAACATGATTCGTACTTAATACATATATAAGTGTGTGTCTGTGAAAGGAATTTTACGTGAACTAGCATGTTATGCCAAAACTAGCATAATACGCTGGTAATTTTTCTCTCCCCTTCAATAGCCAATATATAGTATTAAGATGCCTCGCTTAGGAAAATAAAACATAAAATTTGATTTTGTCACCTGTAACAAACATAAATCTATCAATAACTTTAACTAACATTTTTTGTTTATTTTATTTTTTTATGTCTGAAGAGTATTATTGGGTTATTGGCTACTTGGTTACATGGCTATTAGGCTATTGGCTACTTAACGTTATGTGGCCTGCACGCTCGTTTGCAACCCTTCAAATTTAAGAAAAAATATAAATTTAAGAATAATGTTTCCATAAATGTCTTATTATTTTAACTTCACATTGCCATCGTATTTGTTTACATAATAATTAAAAGGTATTCGCTTACGTGAGGATACTTCTGCGACGGTGCCATGGTGAGGTGTCCCATGTGGTTGTAGTGTGCGGCCGGCGAGGACACATATTGCCCGTAGTCCGGCTCTACGGGACCGCCCACCACTGGGTAGTCGCCAGCCTGAAAAGAAAATTTTACAAATGACCATCATCATCATCATCATTATAATCATCAACAACATCATCGTCATCGTCGTCATCATTATCATCATCATCATCATCATTAACAACTGATTGCTATCCTACTGCTGGGCACGGATCTCCACTCAGAATGAGAAGGGTTAGGCCATAGTCCATCACGCCGACCAAGTGCGGACTGGTAGGCTTCACACACCTTCGAGAACTAAACAGAAAACTCATAGACGTGTAGGTTTCCTCAATATGTTTTCCTTTACACATAACTTTAGAAAAATCAGAGGTACGTGCGGGATTCGAACCCCGGTCTCCAAAGCATTAGAGGTCAGAATCTTACAACTAGGTTATCACTGCTATTATAAATGATAATAAAGTGTAACTTGTTTTCAATTTGAGATACAAAAAATCAATTGGCCGAAAATTTCGTTTAGGTTTTCGAAATGCGTAACAACAGCCCTTTTTATACCTCACTGGGGAGCACGAGTTTCACCCTATAATAGAGGCAAGTCTAGGGTATACTCAACCACACTTATACAATATAGATTCGTGTAGCATTTAAGAAATTATTACATTAAAATGCAAATGTTTCAAAAATGCCAAGTTACAAAATGCAAATGTTTAAAAAAAAAGTATTATATTCCAAATTCAAAAACACAGCTCATAATAGCAGTGATAGCCTAATGGTAATATTACGTCCTATCATCACGTGAGAGGTCCCGAGATCAAATCCCGCTGGCACCACTCATTTTTCGAAGTTATGTGCGAAGTAAAAATAACTTACAAAATGCAGTGTTAAAAACAAAGATTCAATTTACGCCACTAAGCAATCACTTCTTTAGTTATCGTTCATGAAGTATAAACTCTTTACAGACTGTCAAAATTACAGATTTAAATCAGACAATCTAGTTAGGTATTCATTGTTACACGTGAACCATACACAAATGAACATACCACACACGAACTAGTAACGACTTTACGACAAATATTAGTACAATAGTGTATTAATTTACATACTGTACAAAACTCAAGGTCTCTTTTTGCGTCTAACACTTTATTTAATTTAAAAACAATATCATATGACTTTATCTAAATGTAACTGGCAGTTTTGTTAGCAAGGAGAGCCTAATGGTAAGATTTCGGTCCCTCGCACTGTGGCTCCAGGGTTCGAATCCCGAGCCTATGATTTTTCGAAGTTGTATGTGTATTAGACATGACTTATCACTTGCTTTAACGGTTAAGGAAAACATCGTGAAGGAACCTACGCATCTGAAAGTTCTTTGCAAAATTCTCGAAGATAGGTGAAGTCTACCAATCCACACTTGGCCAGCGTGGTGGATTATAGTCTAAGCCTTCTCATTCTGAGACGAGATCCGTGCCCAGCAGTGGGACATTAATAGGTTGACGTTGATGATGATTAATTATCGCTGGTTTTTACAGTGAACGATTCATCGTGAGAAAAACTTTGTACCTTAGACTATTCCTATATTTCTTAAAGGTGTGTAAAGTATGAGAAGAGGAGACCCGTGCTCAGTAACGAAACAATAATTAGTTGATAATAAAATAAATAATAAATAGCATTTGTGTCCTGGACGCCATAGAAGCATACAAAGACGAGTTCACAAATACCCAAACCTAGGTCTGCCAGGCCGTGAATCGAACCCGGAACCCTCTGCGTGTCAGAACAATACGGTGACCGCTGCGAAACGCGGGCAGCCATTGGCAAAATTGGAATACATTACTAAAAATCATTGTGTTCTGATAAAATCTCCTAAAACGAATGATCGATTCAGCTACTACGAAATTCAAATCAAATTCACATTTGCCACAAAGTGCAAATCAAGAATCATTTGCATGAACTAATATCCTGACATTATCGCGGACGGTACGCGTCAGCGCGAATGTGTATTTCAAGCTTGTTCCCATTTTGATCAAATTCATTGGCAATGGGACTTTTTATGACATAAGGATATTTTGATAGGTGGTAGAACAATCGTTCGTCTGGGGAAGTACCACCGCCGCCCTCATAATCCGCCGTGAAGCAGTTGCTGTGATTCGGTTGGAGAGGTGCGGTTGCCAGGTACACATATAGCGAGGCGACCATCTTAGTCTTCAGGAATAGTGACGCATCTACGTACGACCTCAGATAGACCTTCATTTCTGTTTGATTTTAGATGTGGGGTACATGGACTATAGTTACCATTTCACATCAGTTAGCCTGCACGCTCATTTGCAACACTTAAACAAATTAAAAAATTTAAAGTCGCAATGGCAATCCAATAGAGAACCTAGAGTAGAGAAAGAAGGGGAGAATTTTTATCCACACATCTCCATCCTTCATCTTTCGTCCCCAAGTGTACTGACCTGCATGGCGAGATGGTGCTGATGCGCGAGCGCGGCCGACAGCTCCGCGTCCTCGGTGGAGGCGTCCGACCGCGAAACGGGACTGTGCTGCTGGCCATACGCGCCCTCTACTGGCCCGTTGCTGAAACAAAAATGATCGATTTTAGTTGCTACGCCAATTGAGTAACTGGTGAAAAAGTTTTCTTATCATCTTGCAAATAATATATACGATCCGATCCATCTTCGTTACCATTCTATGAAGCAGAGTCAGAGGTCCAGGGTTCAAAAATAACCATAATAATATGTGTGTACGTGATCAAAATAAATTTTTGATCACACACACACACACACACACACATATGTATATAAATTCATCGTTATCACTCATCATATATTCAAACATTCAAGCTTTTGAATTTCCACTCCTGACTATCATTGACCCGTCAAAGGTCAATTAACATTAGATTGCAAAGCGTAAAGGACAAAAGAAAACATTTACATTCCCCGTACACACAAAACAAGGAAATTTCTATTTCATACATATCCTTTAATTGAATGGCGAATCATATAATATTTAAATAATTAATAACAACGCAACTGCAAAAATAGGTCAAAGTAAGAAAAGCACAGTTGACCCAGCTTTTCCATTCTTCATAAAGAGCATAACATCTATTCTGTTGAACAAAAGTCCATGTTATAAGACGTCTAAGGTTATATTATTAAAAAGCTTCTTTATTGCAGGTATTGAAGCGGGGACGAAGTTTGACAAAAGCT
Source organism: Phareas burnsi (assembly GCA_018249415.1). Lineage (NCBI taxonomy): Eukaryota > Metazoa > Arthropoda > Insecta > Lepidoptera > Hesperiidae > Phareas > Phareas burnsi. The sequence goes on along the minus strand of DWKL01001770.1, from coordinate 5,987 downwards.
TGGACAATGAGCGCCGAAGTGTATAGCAGAGCCTTAAAATTCAATCACTAAAGTGAATTTTAAATACATTATGACGTTTTCGATCCATAAAGACTACTTTATTTGTTTGGGTTCCCACGTAGGAAGTCTGCGGTTCGAAGCCAAGGCACGGTTGATTTCTTCAAGTCTTGAAACAGATATCTAAGCAATGTTCCACAGCATAGTACTTAAATAGATGATTAATATCTACCGGACACATTATCTGCGGAAAACATAAAATTGCTTGCCTTGGAGTCAACTCCTAAACGGGCCCAGAGAGGAGCGCTAATATTCATACGTATAAGCCTCTTTCTATAATTCACGTAAACGTGACCGTCAGAGCTGACAAATCCATCGCTGCCATAAACACCACACCATGGGTCCCCAACTGTGAAGCTCGCGGTTGGTCAAATCTACCGATTTTTTGTTTGAGTATAGCATAGGCTACATCGACTGGTGCTGTTGCTGAGTCTTCAGCTAGAAGGTGACCAAAGCCAACCGCTAAACAGCGGGGATGGCAAACATATTTATATTGCCTTTTAAAATTATAATGCCGCTTGCCATCATTATATGTATTATTATAAAGTCATATCAGTATCTTACCGGGAGGTATTAACTCCCTGAGAACTGCCCGGGCAAAGATATACCCTCCAGGCCCGGATTCTCCAAATATCCAACCCTTAATACCCGTAGCGATCTTAGACCCGTAGAATAGGAAATCCCATTTCAGTTATAAACTGGTTCGGTGGTAGTTCTCCAAGATTCGGTTTGCGCGACCCCTTTTACCGCGTAGAAGCAGGATGTGGAATTAACTTCCTCCTGAGGTATTCCCCGAGCGTTATAACATGGGCTTCTACAAAAAGTGCTCTCCTTCAAGGCCGGTGATGCATTGGCGACTCCTCTAGTATTGCAAATATCTATAGGCGACTTTGATCACTTTCTATGAGGTGGCCTATCTGCCTTATGGGTAGGTTTAGTTAGAAAAAGGTCTGGTTGATCCACGGTCTTGATTGCGATCTTATATCCAGGATATAAATTAGCGTATCACCTATATTAATACTAATGCTAAGTGTAACAATTAATACTAATACTAATAAAACTGTGAGTGTAGGTACTCAATTTCTCCCAATTAATACGCAATGCACACACATCCGCTAATGAATATGTTAGTATTCGGATAATTGAAATGAGGTATTCAGTAAATTATTTGGGTATAAAATTCGAAAACTCCCGTGTTTATTGCGGGATTAATCTTTCATAACATATTACACGTGACTACAATGATTACACAGCCCATTAAAATCAAATTAAGTAATTGCTCGGTTGCTGTGCATCAGATGCATTGCTGACGAAAACAGGTCAATTTCCAGCGAACAATTAACAAAGTACAGTACATTTAATGTGGTTAAATGGAATGTGGAATCTCATAATAACGATTACACACGTAACGCAACGACCATATGTTAAGTGGTAGAACTATAGTTCGTTCGGGGAAGTACCACCGCCGACATCATAATCCGCCGTGAAGCAGATTTTGTGCTTCGGTTGGAGATGTGCGGTTACCGGGCACATTTACAACGAGGCGACCATCTTAATCCTCAGGAGTAACGACACATGTATGTATATACGACCTCATATAGAACTCCAATTTAGTTTCAGGTTAAATGTGGGTGTCCATGGGCTGCAGTTACCTGGCCTGCATGCTCGTTTGCTATTCTTCAAACATAAAAAATACACCTATTATGCACAAATGTAGACAGTAACTAACGTTATATATATTCCTGAACAAAAAGTTTTTATTTTATCTTAGATCCGCTAACATCGTGACTTCTTCGAGCCAATACCTGTTAATTTGTTCAAAAGTTACAACAGATTGTTGGATGTATAATATTGAGTGAACTTTATTGCACAAAACTTATGAGGCAACCTAACACGCTTGCATGAGCTCTTTATAAAATGCATCCAATCTATCAGAGAACAGCGCTAAAACTAGCATTAAACATTTCTTGTCCATAAATTAATTATTACTGCAATATCCCATCATCTATCGCCGTTTAACCTCTAATCCCAGCTCATCACTTTCCATAATGGATGTGTTAATCAAAAGGCGAACCAACGCTATTGAATTTAATCGATTAAAATTTAACCGCGTGACACGCTTTAATGGGTCAATTAAGCGACCGTAGGATTCACAAAGCTTTTTCATAAAAGTATTTTGTAAACATATTTTAAGTGGACACTTCTACCACGAGACCATAACATATGTACATTTCAGTATCTGTATTAAATCTAAATTGACATTATTTTGAGTTGCTATACGCTTTGTTTGGTTATTGAACATATTAGAAGTTAACATGTCAGAAGGTGCACCCCCTACCATATACTCTTACTATGTCCTCTTCCTAAAGGTTGTCTGGAAGAAATCGCTGCCTAGCGATAAGTCCGCCTTTTGTACTTTTCTTCTGTTATTTTTTTTTTTAATTATCAATTTTTATTCAATTGTGAGTGTACAATAAAGAGTATCGTATCGTATCGTATCGTAAGGTACTACATAAGAAATATAATAGGTTGTGAAATTGTATCTTATTTCTAATAAAAAAGAAGTCCGGGTTCGATTCTTGGCCAAGCAAACACTTAAATGATGGATTTCGATATTCCTGTTATGGGTCGGAGTGTTTGTTTAGTTGTCTTTGTATATATCCATGGCACCCACGACGCAGTTACTCCTACTGTGGGACTATGAGTGTAGAAAGCGATAATTATTTATTAATTTAACATGTACTTTAGACTTTATTTATTGTTAGAACAGTTGCCAACAAAAATCTGCCTTGTCTCACAGATTCATTTGTGAAATAAATATCAAGCTGATAATAAACACTGAAGTCTTTATTGCTACAATACCGCCATCTTACCTTTGTTTACTTTATTACTATGTTCTAATATAGTGAGGCAATGATGATTTCACGAACGTATGATATGTATATGATACATTGAAGTTTATTCCTAGAAACGCAATTGTAAGTAACAGTCTTAAATTTTTGTGGGGGTTAGTTACAAGGTCACAGAGGACTTCATTGAGTATATGACATAAGATGGACCGAAGAACTGTTTATTACTTCTATTATGATATAAAAACACACGAGTAACACCTTTTATGCTCTGTGAGTAACACACACTAGTAACACCTTATATGATCTTTGAGTAACACACACAAGTAACAGTAGTTTTGAACCGCTAGTGCGAAAAGGCTGACGATCGCTTGCCCTATCCACCCCACTGATATAACTGTTTAATGACACGCCGTGACACGATTTCGATTGAACATATCAATCACCGCTTCCTCGCTATCGGCTTCGCTTGTTTACACTTGTCTGTTTGCCTTTGGGTTAAATATTTGTCACTTGTTGTTGACAGCCGACCAATTTGTAACGTCCATCTAATAATGAACGCGTTATACAATATGACATATACCGTATATTTATATATACAAACGTCTCGTTAACGACAAAATTGTTTTTCAGTTTATTTCCGTATAAATTATTTAAGACGCAACTTCGTTTCGGAGTTCGCTAGTGCGGAAAGTGAAACTCCTCGTACAAACAAGATCGTATAATGTTTAATGAAAATGCAAACAATTTAATTAGGTGCTCAGTTCCAACGGTGCGAAGGTATAGGAATATTTCATTTGTATGTACTATAGTCATATATTACTAATTGTAATTACATACAAATCATATTTTCGTGCAAATTGTAGTGACTAACATTAGTTTTCTTCGTCTTTTTATGCAAGTTACATAAAATATTTGGTATCTTTTCCACATTTACTAAACAATGGAACATATCATAAACATTAAAACCATTTCCAATCGAAATAATATTTATATTAAGATTCCGGCCTCTCACATTGGGTGTCCGGGATTCGACTTCAACAAGCGCCTCTGATTTTTCGAACTTATATGCGTATTGGAAATAAATTATCACTTGCGTTAACAGTGAAGGAAAACATCGCGAGGAATCCTTTACATCTGAGAGTTCTTTGTAAAGTTCTCAAAGGTGTTTGAAGTCTACCAACCAGCAATTGATCAGCTTGGTGGACTATAGTCCAACTCTTCACATTCTGGAAGGAGATCCGTGACCAGCAATGGGGCTTTAACGGATTGATGATGATGATGAACTTCAATAAATCGTAGGTGCCTGAGATTTGAACCGCGGACCCCAGTATGTGGAGCCTAAATCCATGCCACTGAGCTATAGCTGATCAGAACAACTTGCAACTAACACACACACGAATCAGATTGAATCCACTTTAAAGCATAATAAAGTCTAAGTAACGCTTTTAGAAAACAAACAAGTCGTTTCTAAAAACGATTTCCATTCCAAATGTTATTGTCATGAACTATAACACGGACTGAAACACATGTTTTAAATCCATTGAAAAGTACATAAAATCAAGAGTACATTTCGACTGTTTTTAAAAAACGAACCGACGTTTAAATCCCTCGCAGATCAATGGACATTTCTTCGAACTGATTTTATTTTATTCCAAACGAATCAAACACCGCATACCTACATTGTGATGACTTGAATTTATATTTAGCTGGAGACGGTACAAAAAAGAAAAATGTTTAACAGGCGTATGGTACGGTACGAGCTTTGTTCTGCTTCGACAGGTCAAGATCCTTGCGTGCGAAACCATTGTTTATTGATATTATCGTTTAAGCTATTAATCCACTCATCAATTATAAAGGTACTATCATATCATTTAAAGGTAATAACATTTCGGAATGAAAACAGTGATCAGTATTTTATATCATAATGCCTATAAGAGATGTTTACAATATCGCTCTATAGCCTTACAATATTGACGACCTGAGTGGCGCTGCAGCTATCACTTTCGGGTTCGATTCCCGCCAAGCCTACATCTAAATCGTGAATTACGATGTCTGATATGGAGCTGAGTTTTTGTTTACTTGTATTTGTATGTGTCCATAGCATTCACAACATAGGGAACCCTAGTGTGGGACTTTTAATATAGAATATCTTATTTAAGGTAAATAATTATTTTTTTTTTATTTAAGAACGTGCAATTCTATATAATATATGCTTATAATTAAAATATTGTAAAATCTCATACTAATATTATTTTTATAACACAATGTAAATTTTATAATTCTCTCGTAAATCTACTATAGTGCAGGTATTTCATTCTAGAATATAATTTTACAATTATTATGTTTGGGGATAGAATCCAACAAGCTCCTCTGATTTTTCAAAGTTATGTGCGTATTAGAAATTAATCATCACTTGCTTAAACGGTGAAGGAAAACATAGTGAGGTAACCTGCATACCTGAGAGTTCTCTGTAAAGTTCTTGAAGGTGTGTGAAGTCTACCAACCCGCAGTTGGCTAACGTGGTGGACTATAGCCTAACCCTTCCCATTGTGAGACGCGACCGTTGCCCAGCAGTGGGACATTAATGGATTGATGGTGATTTTTTTTAAATGTAGCAAACGAATGCGCCGGCCACCAGATCTAGGACTGAAGCCCTGTGTGAGGTTTCCTAAGAACTATTATCCGCAGGCCTCGCTGTTAGTGTACCCAGCAACCACAGCTCTCCAACCGAAAAGCAATTGCTTCAGGGCTGATTATTAGGAGGGCGATGTTACTTTTCCATACGAACAGAACTGAAGCCTACCACCTTAAAAATAAAAGAAAATTAACGAATCAAGAATCATCAATTAAAATTTAGATCTTGATCAATCCAAGATGTGAATTATTGGTGAATATATCATTCAACTGTGGGGGTAATAAAAAGAAGACCAGTAAACATTACAGATGGACGACGCATATACGTAGGTGCTATACACGTTTTGTCGAGTTCGTAAGGTCAAGATCCTTGGAATCGATCGTAACATTGGCAGCATCGACAGATTTTATCGTTCTCACTAATGGATGCCATGATTGTAAACC
>DWKL01001769.1:0-13933 GCA_018249415.1 Phareas burnsi | reverse complement strand
TAGCATTACGCTGGGATTCCATGCAGTGATGCAGTGAGTGACATGGACACGTAAACAAATTTTTAGTTGGTAATTTACATATATGCCTAGCCTGGGATTAAACCTGGAAGCCATTGCGTGTCAGAATATTAATATAAACATTAAGCTAAAAGTTAATGTCTGATAATCTAATGTCAGATTTCATGACATGTTTTTTTTCTTTTCATTCCTTATTAAGTTTTATTTTGGTAAAATCAAAAAACCAGGAACCACAACCGCAATAAACTTAGGATAAAGTTATCACTCACTCGCAGCATTAAATGGTTTGCAGAAATATTTTCAGAATCGAATCGAAGGAGTAATCTCAGCTCAGTGTCAGTCCAGAGAATTCAATCAAAAGCGAAATCAAACCTACAAAATGGATATAAACAAACTTTAACAAATCATAGCGGGCATTGTGTGACGATTGATAACACTTAAACTCAGTCTTGCATCGCTGTCAATTTGATATTGTTATCAATCAAGGACGATGAATAAAGTTCCCGCTCTAAAATATAGATGGCGCCTCTTTACTTCATAGCACAGATTATGCAAGAATATATTTGAAATGTTCTAAGTGTGCCCCCCTACTTCACAGTACTTACTACTTCCATCTACTGGTATTTACGACAGTGACGTATGCCTAATAAACAGTTATCACTGCTGGTAGAAAAAGTCTCTGATTTTCTTTTTACCTGATAATGTATCAAACGAGCATGCAGCCTAATGTCGATAGGTTGGAGAATTTATTATAGCAGAAAATAAAATATACCTTATAGTATCAATAGTAGACCGAAAAAAAAACTCCAAAACCCCAAAACGATGTTAAAAACCTGAATTGACATAAGTCATGACAATACCGGTGACGTCTCTGACATATCTAACGTACGTTAGATCCAAATAAGTGTAAAGGCTAGATGAATAAAATAAAATTGTTGCTATTCATGTTAATGAAACAAACAGATCTATTTTATTAATTTTCCATAGCGGTTACGGTAAATGTATAATTTCCCTCATCAGTCGTTCTTGCATCATAACATTCACAATGATTATCAGCGTTATAGTGACTTTGATGAGAAAACTCTTCAATCAAACAACCAAAGTCGAACAGATTACGATACCGGTATACAACAAAACAATGTTCCACAATTATCCGAATCCCAAATTCTGTCTAAAGACATAATATTGGAACCAGTCGCAGAGAAGAAAGCATCATCAAAAATAGGAAAGAAAGGGCCAGTTGATACATCAAATTTTACCGTAGAGGAGAGATTGGTCGCTGCTGTTTGGGTGCATGAAAGGAAGAACACTAAATGCAGCATCGGCCAGGTATTGAATATTCTTTTATATAATTTCAAAAGTACAAAAACAAAACAATTTATATGTATTAGACATAATGTAGAATGTTGTCAATGATATAATTTGTCAGGTATTATTCAGAAGTTTCTATAAATTATTATCAAAGTCTACAGGATATGGTAAGGTTCTTTTTATGAATATTCCTTTACTTTTTATAGATTAAGCAAGATTTCCGTCAGCGATTTGGGCGAGAGCCTCCTGCAAAAAACACATTACTTGTTTGGGAACGCAAACTATTCTCCACTGGAAATGTCCATGACGCTCCTAGACCTGGCAGGCCAATCAACCGGTAAAAACATTTGCTAAAGAAAATTAGAATAATACACTTTGCCACAAAACCAATAAAATCATATCAGATCTGGTATATTTTGAACTAGATTTTTAAATGTCACTCCCTTTAATTTTGTTTTCTACACAACTTGTTCGGATTATGCTCCAGTGGTAACAAAGCACCTGTGGCTGACCTCTCGTAAAACTTGAGACCTTTTTGAAGTTAATTATTAGTGGGAGAACTATAGCTTGATCACCACCGTCACAATCAACCATAAAGCAACACTTGTAACAATGACAGATTACTAGTTATTAAAGTCACAAGCTTACTTTAAAATTGAATGACTACAAGGTAAAAATTAAAAACTCACATGTCCATAGATACTTTCATAATAAATAACTTTTTTGTATTGCCATGGAAAGGACGCCACAAATTCTCAATTTAAGTAATGATTTCTTTCTTATCTTTGAAGATTTATAACTCAACTTGGTCACTTTCAATAGTGATAATGTGAATTCAAGCAAATAGAATAAAACAAAAAACTGTCTTTCAGTATACCAGGCCTCTGAGAACCTTTTGCGAAACGAAGTTTTTATTTATGGGGCGAGATTAAATTTTAATTACGGGGACTTACGATGTGTGGTTTTTTAATTTTTTTTTAAGTAGATAGATTAATCTACCACCAGTACTTGTCAATAGCTACCGCAATTTGGCCGTGACCACGATCCACGCAACCGAGTGGAAATATAGGCAATTAAAAAACCGCATGTCGTGAGTACCCGTTATGTAATTAAAATGTATAATTTCCGTGGCAATATTAGTTTAAAATCTGGAGTTTGGATAAATTTTCAGAAATCGATTATTTAAAAGTAAAAACGTATTTGTTCAGGATTTAATTTTTTTTTAACAGTATTATGAAACTATCGTGTCATAGAAGAATGGATTTGCGTCGGGAACATTTTCGTGCAATGATTTCTTACGACTTCAAGTGCCAACTTGAAACCTGATGAATCGTTTGATCGACTTAAATTAGCTTATGCGGACCCAGTCCACTAAAGCCGCCGCGCACCGCTGGTGTAACGAGTTTAAATTATTAAGGTTGAGGGATGACGGAAGAAGCGGTCGTCCGTTGACTTGCTACAAGTGAAAAATTCGATTTAAAAAAAACCTGCGAGTCACATACGAGAAGATTCAGCACAATCCGCAGATTGGATCGGGAAGTGGTCATGATATTCTACACAACCACCTTTGCGCGAGGAGGATCGTTTCGCGCCGGGTACCCCACATCCTCGCCGATGCTCGGCGCGGGCGCGCGTGGAACGGTGCCGTAATATCATCGATAAATTCGAAACACATACTTCCCGCCGCGTTTAGGATATTATAACAGGTGACGAATCTTTGATTTATCAATATGATCCAACCGAACCGACGCCTACGAAAGTGAATCGATCGAGAAACGCTGGAAACATTTTGATCGTCAGTTATTTCTTAACGGGGTGTTTGGTATCAATTCCCTTAAGATACCAAAGAAGCATCACTGCAGAGTGACACACGACACACTACCTAATGCTCGCCAGAAGTTCTTGCTGCTGCGAGCGACGAGCGACCGAACACGGGACTCCGAAGACTTTCGGCCCACCACGGCAACCCGCCCGCGCACTCCTCGATCGAGACGAGGGATTTCCTAGACACCACATCGGTAAAACTTTTGGGTCATCCGTTCCTAGCCCTAACTCGGCATTTGTGACTTCTTCGTCCCTAAAATTGAAAACCACCTCAAGGGGATACAGTTCTCATCGCCAGGTGCACTCACTGCGTTCGAGGAGGCCGTCGTGGAAGGACCTGTCGCAGATTGGAAAATGTGCGTTGAAAAATGGTTCAAAAATGCACGAAACTGTATATAGACGCCGGGGGAGACTTCCTTAAGAAGATTTATTAAAAAAAATTTAACCCATAGAACATTTTTTTTTGTCAAAACTTTTTCATTTACCATTGTACGTATAGAATTTATGCTTTTATCAAACATAAATTACCTCAGGTCATCGCACCGTATACAAATAATTAGTATATAATTGATGGCTATCGGCAGAGCCGGAGCGGCCGCAGCGCTGGCCTCGGTGGCGCGCGCGCCGGCGCTGTCGCTGCGCGCGCGCGCCCGCGCGCTGCGCATGCCGCGCACCACGCTGCGCGCCATCCTCGCGAGGGACCTGGCCCACTCGCCGAACAGTGCCGAGAGAGAGACGCCAGGTACTTGTTACAAGAAATTCAGGCGAATATATTATGTAAATGTGCAATAATAATGAGATACCAATAAATGTTGTCACTATAATCACATTGTTGTCACTCGGCGTAACATTTGAATCCAGTGAAGCGATTAGTTTCAGGTAAACGAACCGCGAAGCCGACGAGTGCGAAGTCCCCGCCGCGGCCGCCGCCCCGCGGGACGCGCCCCGCTTCATCTCAACATTATTTTCAAGGATACACTTGAGTTCTGATTCTTTCATATTGGATAAATATTTTAAGATTGTTTTCATACGACGACAGTTAACCGTTCAGCAAAACAGATCGCCGTGTCACTGATAGGTTCCCGTGTGGTTTCTCTACAAGTGGTTTTGAAAAGTTTATTTCTGTCATTCTCATATCCGAACGGCCGGCCGCCGCCGCACGCTGTGCAACTGTACACTTGGGTTGGAACATTTTAATGTGAATGTGAAATAAATGAATGCATGCTTTAATAAATAGGGATTGTATTATTTATTTTCATATCTTATACAACATCAAATACATTGTTGGTATTTCCATACTTACCTACATAATAACTGGGCAATCGGTAATTACCCAAATTATTTAATATCACTATTAACTACTTTAAAAAACAACGAATCTTTGTTGTTAAGCAACTCATTCAATTGCGTGCTCTATGCTATACTTTCGACATAATATCAAACAAAATTAATATTTACATGGTTATCTTATAAAATTCGAATATGCAGACACAAATATGATCATTATCTTAAAAAAAAATGAAATATTGTTACATTTATGATGTAATTTTTATTTCCGTAAACTCCGTGCAAAAATTTTGACTAGAAAGGTACAGTGAAATAAAAACAGAAAAATAATCATATCTCTCATCCAACGGAACGACGCTCCCGGTACAAACAGTTGAAGCTGAGCGTGAAGGCCGTCCGCGGAACGAATCGTCACAGCCCTTCCAGATGGCGCTGCGGGTGCGGTCACTTTCCATTCGGACGTTGCTCGAATTTGATTTGACACATTCATATTTAGAATTCCAAACTTTTAAACGCTTCAGAGACGTCTCTATGCCGTCGTTCCGCTGGACGTCGAAATGTTACTTCGATTCACGTCGGAGATCGATACGAGTTTAAAAATATATAATAATTTTCTAGGGTGTAATATGTATAAAAATAAGTTCGTTCCATTTTAATTCTCATCCTCTAACAAGAAACGGAAGTGCGACATTTCGCGTGTCGCTAGGCGTCGTCGTCCAGGTCGGGGTCGCGCGCCTCCAGCGGCGCGTGCGCGGGGTGCGCGCGCAGCGGCGGCGTCAGCGAGCGCACGCGGCGCGCGCCGTCCACGCGCGGCGACACGTAGTTGCGGCACAGCCCGAAGAACTGCAGCGGCCGCAGGTTGGGTTTCTGCGCGTCGAACCTGAAACGCGCGCGCGCCCTGAGATCCTCCCGGGAGAGCCGGACGCGGTCGCGATCGACGCGCTCGCCGAAGATAAAAAATTATCTAAAATTTCAGCGTCGATCGTTCGCATCGCGTTTCGGTAATTATTATTCAATGAAACTTCACGCTCGGCCGCGACGCCCGCGTCGAGATCTCGTGGCGGACGGCGCGAGGTTACCTCCAGCCGACGTGCGAGCTGCAGGCGGCGCAATTGGCGATGGTCCAGGTGTAGCCGGGGAACCAGGTGAATTCGGCCGAAGCGCCGCCCGACAGCCGCACGTTGTACGCGCTCGACACCGTCACGATGTCGTGCATGAAGCCGCCTGCACGTGCAATCTTTTTTGTTCATCGAGAATGACGTTAAAGAATTTCGCGTGTGCGGGGCGCGGGCGTGACGAGTCGTGGACTCGAAGGGAGGGAGCGGGATGAATGCTCGCTTAAATTAACTGATCTCAGTGACCAATCGGACATATTGAACTCGTTTGCGTGTAATCTCCGACACGATAGAATCGAGTGCAGACGATCCTCTCGGGTCGGCCGCACGAAGCCCCGTCGGACATCACCGAAAAATAAAAACAGTTTTCTGGTGAAGATATCAGATGTCTAGATATCTGTTTAGCAGCCCCTGCCCGGTCACCTGGGCGTGACAAAAGTCGATGCAGGGCAGCAGCGCGGAGACCCATCTGAACACTTTAGATATGTGTGGAACCGAACCTATCTCGATATTGGAGTTTATCTCCAATGTGACCGGAAAAGATCGAGGTCATCATTTCGAGCCAGTATAGACCAGAGCCGAAGCAGTAGAATAGCAAAAGTACTTCTAAACTTTCAAAGAAGTTCAGTGTTAGAAGCCGTCGGAATCTTGAAGGCTACTCGCTCGTTATATCTGTTTGTCTTCCCTATTCAAAATCGTCGGTTTCCGTTCGTTTGGGTTCAGTGGATTCGTCCCGACAAGCACTATAGATTCCATTGTCAGACCCTAAGATCTACTCAGGATCTGCGAATGGAACCGGAAATTGGCCAGCGATACTCGCAACAGGAACCAACGACCTGCCCGCGCCCGGGCTGCTGTACGATCATTGAACAAAATATGATAGTAAAAAGTGCAAAATACAATAAAGGTAAAAATTGAACACAATGTCAAATGTTTACTTACAAAATGTTGAACTAAAAAGCAGATAAATAATATATATTGTAAGAAGTTAAATAGTGCAACTGGGGTAGGATCCCATCCGCGGTTACCGATCGAAGGTGGACACAGTGCATACTTAATAAATTTACATATAATAAAAAAAATATGTAATATTGTCTTAAAAGTTCTTTAAATAATAGAATGTAACGTGTGAACGGATAATATACTACGGGCGTGACACAAGTAAAACCAGCCGAGCCCGGAGACTCGGCGCCTCGCACCGATGTTGGTGTAGTTGGAGTGCACGCCCTCGCTCGACATGGGCACCACGTGCTCGCGCCGCGCCACCTCGCCGCCGCACGACGAGCAGCACAGCACCGAGCGCTGCAACACACAGCGGTTCCATGCTAACGCGAGGAGTTCCCATTCGGTTCCACCTCGACAAGTGTTTCGATAATATTCCTTGTCGATTGTGGACGTCCGCGGGCGGCGCGCTCCCGCGTGCTTCCGTGGAATGAAAAAAACTATGTTCGCCCTCGGGCGGGAGCTGCCTTCGATCGACCGTTCATGGGAATGGTCGATTATAGACGTCCGCAGGCGACGGCGACGTCTCCCCGTGAGGTTCGCAAATGTATGCTATAACAGAGGGAAGGATGGAAGGGATGGTGGCGCAGGGGGACGGTACCGACCCGGCCGATGAAGCGCACGGCCATGTGCAGGCGCAGCAGCGCTTCGTCCACCACGAACAGCGCCAGGCGCTCGCGCGGCGACAGCGTCAGGTTGGACGCCACCCAAAACGACAGCGACACCGGCTCCTCGGGCATGCTGTCTGCGGACACCACCACACTGACGTGAGCGACCGCCCGCCGCGCGCCTCTCCCCGCGCACCGCGCGGGATATTTTTTTAGTAAAATGCCATAAAATTGAGAACGGTCGAATTATTACGTCTAGTCGAAAAATCAATGTGCACTTTAAACAAATGTAAAGATTTGCTGTAAATTTATGTTTTACGTATTTGTATTGAAAATGGAAGGATGAATTAAATGTTTCAGCCTTCACTGAACGAGGATCGCAACTGATAAAGAACAATGGAAGAAGTCAGAAAGAGATTTTTGGCAAAATGCACATTGAACTCTGAGATTAATTTGTTTTATATTGTAAAAAATATAGTCAGTTCTTTAAGCTACAGACAATAAATAACATTTTCTACATTTATAGACCCAGACTGGGATTCCCTATCGTAGGTGTCATGGACATTCAAACACCCAAAACAGAAATCCGGGACCGAACTCGGAACCTATTGCTCGGCGGACCGGTCCGGGGACCGCTGCGCCACGCGTCTCGTTAAGTTTTTTTAATTTTTATCATGTCGTACTTCACCGTGCACAAGGAAATTTTGATTCCTTCCGGTTATTAGATAGAAGAAAAATATTCTCAAAGTAAGCAATCTCGCGCGGTCACCTAACATGAAGGTCTTGAAGTGCTCGCACAACGCGGCGCGCATCCGCCGGTAGTCGAAGATGTCGTACACGAACAGCGGCCACGGCGTGGTGGCGGCGTCCATGGCGCGCAGCCGCCGGTCCAGCCTGCAACACGCGCCACACGACACCCCGATTTAGTCGATCGAACCGAATTCGGCCCCGTTTCGAAGATCATTCGAGTTTAATATTGCATGTATTGCGATAAGCTCACGTTTTTCTCCACCGTCGAAGCGAGTGCTGATTTATCATGAACACCCACGCAATGCCCCCCCCCCCCCCCCCCAGCTTGGAGCTAAACATTTTCCACAGGACGGGGCTGTCACTTCTTATAAACGGTTTATTTATTCATAGCTTATAAATGTCTCTCTAAACATCGCTCTCCCTAGCTCCTTTTAATTATACTATTCGTTCGAAGGATCGTCCGTCCACCGTCCACGTTCCGTCACCGTCCGTTCCACCGGGATCCACCGTCCCGGTGGAATCCTTCGTGGTTCGACTACGGAAGCTACCAGACACCTTTTTCTCGGTCGTTAGAATTAAATATTCCCTTGTTCTGGTTCGAAGGGTGTGGTCATTTAAAATTACGACACGACGTGTTTCACCTCGATCTTCCCGGATGGCGACGCGCTTTCGTCGGACCTTAGATAGGCCGATGGTGACCGCTCACCGTAAACGAAAATAATATACGGAAATTGTGCACTCACGGAGTGCGCGCGCGGCGCAGCGAGTCGAGGCTGGTGAGGCGCACCTGCCGCAGCGGCTCGTGCAGCTGCACCTCGGGCAGCACGCGCACCGCCACGTACCTCACCCTGCGCGCACACACACACACGTCACCGTGTGCATTCCATCCAGTGTATACAAATTACCTTCAATTCTCTCCTAAATTCTAAATTATCTTGGAAGAGAGCCGATAATGTTGAAATAGCTAAACGGACTTCCATCAAACATAGTCTTGTCGCAAGGAAACCCGCTTCCTTAATCTATCCACCCGTTCGAGACCTACGATGCCACACACGAACGCGCAGACGTAACCATAACGTTAACCTTTAAACTTAAAACTACTATTTTTGCGTCTGACTAAAAACAGCCGTGTGTTGGGCCTCGCACAGTAAAAGGTTTTAAATACAGCTGTACAAATGCAAGTTCTCGGTTAAAATTCAAACTTAATAATAAGTGGATAAAATATTCACGCGTATTTTAAAAAAAACACAGAATACAATTTATGACATTGTAAATTCAGTAATTCAGAAATGTGTATACATTATTTTTGCACCCATTGAGATTAAATTGACTTTACAGCCGCTTGAATAATAAGCTAAATGTGCCATACCTGACAAAGATGTGTATCGGCACGCTCTGCTTGGGCATGTCGACGAACCGGAAGCGATGCACGGCACGCGCCTTGCAGGAGAGCGCGGCGCGCGCTGCGCCCACCGCGCCCACCTCCTCCGCCTCCGCTTCGTCCACCGCACCCACCGCCACGCCCGCCTCGAACACCTCGCACAGCACGCCGTACCCCGACACCAGCGCGCCGCTCTCGCTTCACCGACCAATCCCAATACTTATATTGCCAAGCATATATATATGTCATACTTCAAATACATTATAAGTACATTACCATTCAGTTGAAAATTCCTTAAACAAACTTAAAGGGCTTAAATTCATCAGCTCCATACAACCATAATAATTTTGTGAAATAACTCGCATTTTCTAAGTGTAAAAACTTTCACTTGTGCCTGAATTTATATTAATATTAACAGGTAAAATTTATTTGTGTATATATGTAGAGTAATTTCTCTGAATCAATTTTTTTTTCAGCAATTAATCATTACACTATAGATTATTATTAAGTGGCATATTTCATGTAGTACATAGGAAAAATAAGTCATAGTTGTAACCACTACACTGTCAGACGTTGCCTGCCGTGTGGGTAAAGTAAGCCTGCTAAAACCAGTATGAATTAAAGATGTTGCGACAAAGTTTACCCCAACTTTATAAGAGGTATACTATAAATAATCAACATGAAACGACACACATGAGTTTGGAAAGAAAGAAGTTTTAGATTGATTGCTTTGCATTATACACACATACATATTATTTCATACAAGCTTCCCCATGCGAGAATTACAAATGGTAAGTACTTACTCAGGACACAATAAGCCAAACAGTTTATCCTTTTCAATAGCTTGAGTGAGCAGCAATGCATCATGGCTATTGGTCAAGAGTAAGGGTACCGTCTCCCCGGGGAACACGGTCCCGTGGCGCGCCAGCACCGGCACCCGGCCTTCCCAGCCAGCCTCCAGCACCGATCGGCCGCTCATTGTCACTAGCCCCGGACCCATGTACTAGAATCAAAGGTAATACGAATGATAAACTCATCAAATAGAAAGATTTGTGGCAAATACAAAACAAACGATAGTAGACGAATACGAGACGAAATTTTAGCTGCTACATTAAGATTTAATAAGAAAGCTAACAGTGTAACTTAACACAACTCATCTTGGTATCAGTGGCGCCAAATAGCCAGTCTTTGTTGTGGAACATCTCTCGCCCACACAAAAAGCTATCCACGTAGCTGCGCAAATCAAGGCAAAAGAGCTGTGCTACAAATTTGTGTGGGTTAAAGGGGGAAGAATCTTTATGCGAAAAACTGATACATCCGAATATAAATTAATTAGGAGTGTACAAGAACTTTCTCAATTAAAATAGTACTATATTAAGTTAGAGTTTGTTATTATTATTGTTAAATATTTAATTTTTCTTCTCAATATTCATTGTAAAATAAGCACTTTATAACTTTTTTCTTTTATGTTAACTAATCAAATAAAGATTTACTATCAAAATGTAAGAGGGCTAATATCTGATGCAGTAGAGGTACGTCAACAAATTATTAATAATGCCTATGATGTTTACGTATTTACAGAGACATGGCCTAATAGTGGTTGCTTTGACTCCGAAATCTTTGAAAAAAATTATGTCGTATACAGGCGGGATTGCGAGACTTCTTCTTCTTCTAATTCAGTAAAAGGCGGTGGTGTGTTGATAGCTGTATCGACCCAACTAGTATCAAACCAAGAAATAGAATGGTAAAGCGAATGTGAAGACCTTTGGGTAACAGTAACTACCGCTTCTGCTTCCGTTCAATCAGGCAAAAGCCATACAACCATGAGATTATGTGCTGTCTATTTGCCGCCACCTGTGACCAAAACCAGTCTTAAAATCTTTCTTGACAAAACCAATCAAATCTTGGAGTCATCCAATGATTATATGTACACACTGATAGCTGGTGATTTCAATATGAGCGGAATAACTTGGCTACCTAGTAATAGTGAACATTTAAACAGTGTAAAACCTTCTGGGTACGCGAATCGTGAAATTCTGTGTAAATTCAGACTTGACACTACACGACCTAAAATAATTTAATTCTGTTTGTTATTTCCAAAATAAAATACTAGACTTAATTTTATGCAATCAAGGGATCGTAAAGATATCTGAATGTCAAAACCCACTAAGAAAAGTAGACAAATTTCACCCGGCTCAGGAAATAACAATGAATATTGTAAAGGAAGTTAATACCGTATAGAACTTTTTGCGACCTAATTTTTATAAAGGAAATTACAAGTCAATAAGGGAATATCTAAGCACGATATTATGGATAAATGAATTTAGTTCTTGCGATAATGTAAATGATATGGTGACAAAATTTTACGACATTTTGCACGAAGCAATACGACTTCAGGTTTCCATGATTGCTTCTAGAAGTAGTTCGTACCCAGTCTAGTGTTCATCACATCTAATATATTTAATGAGACAAAATAACAAATACCACAAAAAAATACAAAAATCCTTTGGACGAAATAGAATTTGAATATTTAACAAATGGCTGCAACAGACTAATTAAAGAATGTTATAATAAATATATAGCGGAAATAGAGGATGAATTATTATGAAATCCTAAGAAATTCTGGACATACTTAAAAAAATTGCGACACAACTCTTCATCGATTCCAAACACTATGACATTATTCAAAAATACATCATCCGATACCAAGACTATTATATATATGTTTGCGTCTCATTTCCCCTCAGTATATGAAGAAGATAACGGCGGTGACCAAAATAATGGTCATAATTTTACGGCTCCAAATGAACCACTTAACATAATACCGGAAATTCAATTCAGGTCTGAGAAAGTGGGAAAACAGCTGAAAAAACTTGACATTAGAAAGGGTGTGGGGTCAGATAATATACACCCACTCTTTTTAGTAAATTGTGCTGACTGTTTAGCTCATCCACTGATGGTGTTATTTAACAGATCGCTTCAAGTCGCTATTATATTTCCTAATAAATTGAAAGAAGCAAGAGTGGTACCATTGTTCAAAACCGGAAATAGAAAATATGTAACCAATTACAGGCCTATTTCTATACTGTCAGCAATATCCAAGTTATTAGAGTCAAGTGTGCACACTGTCACATATACTCACATCCAAAAGCACATTACTGTAAAACAACATGGCTTCATGGCCAAGAGATCATGTATCACGAATTTAGTGCTTTTCACATCTGACATCAAAGAATATATAGATAAAAATACGCAAGTAGATGTTATTTATACAGACTTTTCTAAAGCGTTCGATAAAGTAAATCACAACTTTCTCGTCAACAAATTAAATGCTTTCGGAATAACAGATACATTTCTTAAATGGTGTAAATCATACGTCGCTAACCGTCCCTCTAGAGTTGTAGTGCACGGTAAACAATCTAGACCTTTTACTGCGTCGTCGGGAATCCCTCAAGGCTCAATACTAGGACCTTTATTCCTTAATGTTTATATTAATGATATAACGAACGTTGCAAGATACAGTCAAGTTTATCCATTTGCCGATGATCTCAAATTACTTGAACCTATTCTTAATACATCAGATGCAATTACTTACAGGACAACATAAATAACAATGAGTGGTGTAATAAAAATAAAATGTACCTGAATAGCTCAAAATGTTATCATATAAAATTCACCAGAAAACGAAATAAATTGCAAACGTCATATTTCATAGCCAGTAAAAAACTGGAGGAGGTTACTTCTATACGTGATCTTGGTGTTCTCGTGGATAGTAAGTTAAACTGATGCATATAAATCATTAGGTTTTACATTAAGATGCACAACAGGCTTTAAAAAGCCTACACTATTATTCAGCTCTACAACAGTTACTTGCGAAAGAAGGTTGAATACGGTAGTACTATATGGTGTCCAGACTACAAGTATCACGTAAATAGAATAGAGAGAGTTCAAAAAAAATTTGTTCGTATCTTGTCATACCGTTTTAAAATACCTAGAACTGTACTCACATACAATGACAGACTCAGACACTTCAATCTCCGGGAGATATCCGCACGTAGAGCCCACTTAGACCTAATGTTCCTATATAAATTAATAAATGGCGTCATAGAATGTCCGTCACTTTTAAAAAGGTTGAAATACAACGTTCCCGTCAGGATACCCCGAAAACCGTGCAGCTTATTCAACATAAAACGTTCCATGACAAATCTAGGCAGCAATTCACCGATGGTCCGTGTTTCCCGTCTGTATAATAAACAACACACATCTAGATGTTCACCATGATGGTTACCCCACTTTTTCAGCTCAACAAATTTACAAACATTTAACGTACCTTTACTTTATTATATTCATGCAAGTCATATTGTTGTTTGTTTTTCCTTTAATTTTCGTATTATAGTTTATTTCTAAGTAACATTTAATGTACATTTTTCTTAATGCATGTTGTGGTTACCTGTTATAGTAAGAACAGTTAATTATTGAAGTTTTTATAAAAATGTGCCTACCTTATAAGTAATCAAGTTATTTGGAGATTACTTATGTGGGCCGATCCCGACGGCACTGATGCCGGGCCGACCCGCGATGGGAGTGGAGCGAGCCCCGAACATCCCATCAGGTCACAAAAATCAGTTTAATATACT
>DWKL01001768.1:0-13934 GCA_018249415.1 Phareas burnsi | reverse complement strand
TCCAACCTCAAACAATGTTATATGTGTGCCTGCCAACCGCACTTCCCCAACCGAAACACAAAAACTGATTTACGGCGGATTATGATGGTGGCGGTGGTACTTCCCCGGACGAACAAAAATCAACATCTTACACAATAACAAAATCTATAGATGAAGCTAAGTTATGGCAGTTGGTTTAAAATTATTTAAACACATTTGTAGCTGCGCTGCAGTTGGTGCTTCCGGTAGCCGGCGATTCCAGATAAATGTATTGGAAATAGTTCAGTTCGCGAAACTAACAGCCAACGTACCGTCCCATTGACATTGTTGCATGACTTTAAGACATTGACTGCGGCAAACGCAGCTGTCGTGCTACTGTCCGCGCCACCCGTGCGGCTCGCGCATAAGTTATGCCGCCGTACTGGAACACGCCTGTTGTGTTGCGCGTCGCACGGGTGGATTGTTTCGAATATTAGCCGCCGCAGTCAACGTGTTAAACTTTTATGTGAACAAAGCATTTATAGCAGCGTAGTGGTAAGACTCCCGACTGTCACGCTAGGTGTCGCGATTCGTATCCTGCACGCATCTCTGATTTTTCGAAGCTGTATAATAATTAATTATCACTTGCGTTGAGGGTAAAGGAAACATCATAAGGACACTTACATATATGAGAATTATTTGTAAAAGTTCCCGAAGGTGTGTGAATCCGCACTTAGCTAGCGTGGTGGGTTATGCTAACCCTTTTCATTCTGAGACGAGATTCGTGCCCAGCAGTGAGACATTAATAGGTTGACGATAAGTTAATTATCACTTGCTTTAACAGTGAAGGAAAACATCGTAAGGAAACCTACAGAAGTGAGGATTCTTTGTAAAGGTTCTTGAAGGTATTTGAAGGTTACCAATCCGCGTTTGGATGGCGTGGTGAACTATCGCCTTGTTCTTTTCATTCTGAGAGGAGACCCGTGGCGCAATGGAACAGTTAAAGCTGAAGCATTATTTACGTAAAGATTTCTAAGCGAACTAGCACGCAACTCAACTGATGTTAAGTGGTCACTGCCGCCCATGAGCTTCTGTAAGCAACTCCAAGTTAAACTGGATTATTAGGGAGGATTACCTGACATTGATCACACAATCGACCACCCCATATTGCGAAGCAGTACCCATAACAGTCTAACACGCAGAGATTTCCATATTCTCGGCCAACAACGCATTTAAAGGATGAATTTGATTTCTGTTCTGGGTCTGGGTGTTTGTGTTCTCTTATTTGTATATATCCATGTTACGACACAGGGAATCATACCGTAGTGACATAAGTGTAAAAAGGGTAAAAAACACAATGTCTAGAAAAAATGAATTTGCTTTACACACCCTTCAAACCATAACACAGCAGCGCTACTTTGCTATGTTATGGCTTGTAGGATGCTATAAGGGTAAATATAAGTTAGTGAAAGGGGTAACAATATAACGTCTTCTACACTCATAACTCAATAGTAGGATTCCCTGTTGTAGGTCCCATGAGACAGAATGAACAATACTCGTACCCAGACCAAAGGCAGAAATCTAAATATGTTATTTGGATGTCTGTCTGAACGGGCATCGAAGTCTGAACCAGGGGTAATGGAAGAGGTATGGTGACCATTGCGTGTATTGTCGGAGAGGTGCCGCTACCGGCGAATATAAAAGTTCTACCATCTCTAACAGTGCACTGATACTACCGCATACGAACCATAAGACCTCAAACAATGACGTTTGAAACTTGTCTATGGAAAATAATCCTTTCCATAGACATGTTTCAAACGTCACTTGACACTTATTTATGGAAAATAATTGTTGCCATTGACAAGTGTCAAACATCATTGTTCCGTTCTAAGACACCAAAACTTTAACATCTGTTATTTTCCATAGGTAAGTGTCAAACGGTATTGTTCCATCCTAACAAACACACCGAACCCTGCTAATTATACAGTACATCCAATGAACAACATTCTATGACCATATAGAGTGTATCGGCCACTTATCAGTCTGTAGTCCACATAGTTGATGATTTAATACAAACCCTACTTGGCGAGTAGCCCTGTCGAGTTCTCGGTTCCATTAAAAATCGAGACACGTGCCAATTTTTTACACTCCAGTCGTTAGTCGTGTGATTTCGTTAGTGACGTCAAAATCCAGGAAAAAACGACCCGCCCGCCATTTTCGGCGCCGAAAAGGTGAAAGGATAATAGGGCGAATATTTTTAATTCGCTTGCGTATCGGATGTTAATGGCGACTTATATGCCAGTACACTACTGTTGTTAATGACAAAAATCTGTGATAGCTTAGTGGTTATGATTCCGGCCTTACACAGTGGGTCCGTATTTCGAATCCCGCATGCATCTCTGATTTTCGAAGTATGTGCATATTAGAAATTAATTATCACTTGCTTTAACGGTGAAGAAAAACTTCGTAAGGAAACTTCCAAGTATGAAAGTTCTCTATAAAGTTCTTGAAGGTGTGTAAAGTCTACCAATACGCACTTGGCCAGCTAGGTGGATTATGACCTGACCCTTCTTATTCTGAGAGGACATTAATGGGTTAATGATAATGATGATTAATAACGACACTACATAAAAAAAGAAAGAAATATAACAGAAATTAAAAAACAAGCTTGCAGAATATCTTACCGGATCTTCTCGGTTGAGGTCGCGTCCCAATCCGAGAGGATTTAAGAAAAAATATTGTATCCGACAATTTGTAAGTGCCACTGTAGAACAAAAATAAATGTATTTCATTTCACCTCGTATTAGGTTTTCCAAAGTCACATATATATATATATATATCAGATATTAATGGCGACTCATATGCCAGTACAGTAATGCGTTCAGATACGGTGCGATTCGATACGATTTGAAGCGGTTAATTTTTTATATCATGAATGCGTAATTTTTCATTTTTTTTATGTTTGCAAAGTAGCAAACGAGCATGCAGGCCACCTCATGTTAAGTGGTCACCGCAGCCCAGGAACACCCACATCCAACCTAAAACAAAACCGAAATTCCGTTTGAGGCTGTATATGGATGCGTCACTACTCCTGAAGACTATGATGGTCGCCTCGCTATATGTGTGCCTGACAACCGCACCTCTCCAACCGAAACACAACCGCTTTACGATGGATTCTGAGGGCGGCGGGGTTACTTCCCCAGACGAACGATTGTTCTACCACCTAGTCAAATTATATCTGCTACGCTGGTAAGGTATAGATATAGATTAAAATAAAAAAACAAACAACTTAGTTATTTTAATTATAACTTGCTTTAACGGTGAAGGAAAACATTGTGAGGAAACATATACTTCTGTAATTCGCATAAGTTACATAAGTACACATGAGAGTTCTGTGTAAAGGTTAGTGAGGTGTTCCAATCCCGGTTAGGCCAGCGTTGGAATACGACCTAACCTTCCTCAAAATATGAAGAAAGCCGTCCTCAGCAGTGGGATAAAAATAACCTGACGATGAAAAACATAATTGAATAATAATCATCATTGTCGCTGCTGCAACAAAAGATAAGCCGGTGATAAACACAGTGAAGGCCGTGTGCCTAAAATTAGGTGTCTAAGAAGCCATAAACTGACATTGACAGTCTATATCTTTCAGTAACAATCAACTTTGTAATTATTCATTTACCTTAATCAAATAACCACAATTCGTCCATTGCTTTGTCGTAAAGAAAATTGGTAAGGAATTCGTAATAATTGTGGTCCCAAATTGTTTAATAAAGCTAGTTACGGCAACTGGTTTAAATTACTGGACACGTGTAAACGTAATTAAACTCAACTGACATAGGATCCCTGATAATTTAAACTAGGACCGTGTGGACGCAATTCGACCAATTGTTTCAGTATCCAAGCAAGTTTTCAAAGAAAACAAAGCATTTGCTTGCGTATTGATTGATATAGTATAGAATTTGTAAACTATCACACAGCCACGTGATGAAATATTCACTGCCGCCCGTAAACGTCTGTGGCGCCAACGCTTTTTATGTCCCACTGCACCGGTCACTTTCCACAACTGGGGTAGGCCTAGAGCACACTCCACCACGCTGCTTCAATGCGGATTGGTGGAGATACGTGTTAGTGGCAACCCGTGTCCTGTTATCAAACCGCCCATAAGCCCTCCGATACGGTTTAACGTCTGCTTCCAATGATAACAACCGGGACCGATAGATACGTGCCCTCCGAAGCACAGAATCGCACATGAAATTTAACACTAGCGGTCACATTTGTAACGAAACGGAATGTCTCTGATCAACACTAAATAGAATTGGACTTTTAGCATCAAACACAAATGCGTCCTTATCCCTTTCCCAAAGACTATAATTTTATGTTTTATGATTATCCCTATGGAATGAATATGAACACCTCGAGTATTTTTCCATTACCACACCCTTTAAACCAAAACATAGTAGCTTTTATAGCGTTGTATTTTGACATAGCTATGAAGGTGTTCTAATAATCAAAAATTATTTTTAAACAAAAAAAATGTGCTATTATACCGATCTACCACATAATGGGTTTGATCCGCGAACTGAATCTAAATGATAAACATAGAAGTCAATTTTTGATTTGGGTGTGACGTATGAAGTCTTTCAATTCACAATTGGCCAGCGTGGCGAAATATGAATTAAAACCATTCATTCTAAGAGAATACTGAGCCCGACAGTGGGCCAGGAATGGGTTAATAGTGGTATATCACTTACCAAAAAGGTTTTGATTTCTATATTGTTTTTAAATAGGTTCGAATTTACTGCGATATCTAAATAGTGAAAAATGTATCTAGTATATTTTCGCGCCTTATAAGTTAGTTCGTAATCAATTGAGGAAATGTCATTGGAAAAGAAAAGATTTGCAATTGTATAAGAATCAAAAACTTTAATAGGTATATGTTCATAATTATCTAAATACAATCAAAACCTTTACTTGAAAATTGTTCTGTAATTTTTTCTCTTATACATACCTACACTGCCATCTAGTAGCAATTAAATAAAACTAACTGTAGCCGTCCACAGCTTTAACTTATTATTGCCATGATTGAAAAATGAAAGAATTGATGATAGCATTTGAATACAATAATTATTATTGAAGAAAACCTGCATTTTTATTGCAGTTTGGTACTTTAAAAATATTATTTTAATAACATATGAATTAAAAAAGTGGCTGGATACAAATAATTAGTTAACACTGATATTCAATCTGTATAAAATATTATCTGTAATATGCATGATAGCTTAGTAATAACAATTTTTAACTTTTACCTGAAATTAGGGTAATATGTATTTTAATAATAAAAACTTGATTTTCCTGAGAAAATATAAAAAAAAACTTTGGAACTGTAAAAGTAAATGTTGTTATTAAAAACTAAAAACAAGAAATCATCATAAATTTTGGTAGATTTGTAATAAATAATTATAAAAACAAATTAAAGTCATGTCGTTTCACACGTATAGAAAGCATTTTTTTATTATTTCTTTTATAGTTACTGACTAAAAACTGTAGTATTTTTCGTGTTTGTATCAAAACTTCACTGCGCCAAGTACACGTGTATTTTGTCAATTTTCTCTGGGAGATAAATTTAAGTGATTGGCAACTCTGATTCTCAAATAGTTAAAATGTTGTGACATCGAAGTGAACAAAAAAATTGAATGCTTTATTTTGCTGAAAGCTAGCCAGACAGGTGAGATGTTAGGTTAAGTAGGTTACTTTGTACTTATATTCGATTTCGGTGTAAGTTATTCATAAAGTTCATAGATTTGTAATGATTTCAAAGTTTCTTTACAACACAAGTAGACTTATCTTTAAAACATCGCTTCACAGACAGTCTTTTTTGAGTACTAGTAACAACCATTTCTACAAATTTGAAAATATGAAGGTGAGATCTGTTTTCTATTAATTATGCAAACCATATGTTTATTTATGACTACTGACTAAGGTACTAGTATTCATTAGGAAAGAGATACCAAAGCTCTTCCTGTTTTGAATACCGTGAACACAATGCTACAAAACTTACATCAGTAGTGGTGGCCGCGTTTCATAGGTGGTAAGTTTTTCCCACGCCTATTTCTACTTTATAACGGTAGTGTTATGTTCTGAAAATTGCTGTGTTCTGGTTTGAAAAATAAGGGAGATACACGGCATTCCAACTTGCTGTCAGAGGCAGAGATGCGCGTGTGTCAGACAGGCCTTCAATCCTATTTGAAGTTGATTACAGATGCTCATGGGTGACACTGACCAGCAGGTGGACTGCAGGGTCACTTGATCCTACTATTAAAAAGAAAAACTTGACAAACTTATAGGTGGCAAATAGGCAACTTTGTCTATAGGTGATAAAAGTATAGTTCATGGGGTGAGGTATCATTGCCACCCTCATAATTCACTGTGAAACAATAATTGCATTTCGGTTGGACAGGAGTAGTTGTTGTGTACACTTATAGCGAGGCAGTCATCTTAGCCCTCTGGAGTAGTAATGCATCTTTGCCCCTACTCAGATAAGATTTCAATTTTATTCGAGGTTAGATGTGATTGGGCTGTAGTATCCACCATCAGGTGGCCTGCAGGCCTGATTGCTACTCTTCTCAAAGAAAAAATAGTATTACCATCTATCACCATCAGAGATAAGTGTGATAAGGCACATAAATAAAATGAAGTTAAAAGTTATCGGACTGTGGTAATCCAACAACTTTTGGGTGCATTGATTGACATGAAATGTTTCACAGCTAGGAACAGTTTCTATGATAAAAGAAGTGTTGTGTTTACAATTTTCCTCTCAATTTTTTCACTTCCTAAGAACATCCCTCGGACTTAAACAAATATTTGGAAAAAATAATATGTCGAATTGATCCAGCCGTTCTCATGTTTTGCACCTAGCACCAGCATATTATACATATATAACTTTATTTTCAGATTGGTACCCATGATGGAGTATTCCACTGCGATGAAGTACTTGCATGTTGTATGCTTAAACAGATTCCGAAATACAAAGATGCGGAGATCATCCGCACGAGGGACACGGAGAAACTCAAATTATGTGACATAGTTGTTGATGTTGGGGCAGAGTTCGACCACGAGAAATGTCGTTACGATCATCACCAACGGGAATTTAACGAGACTCTCAGCACTTTGAAGCCGGATGTCGGAGACAAGTATAAGATTAAGTAAGAATGTATTGATAGTCAATTTATATCAACCACATGGTATTACGATGATGGTGGTGGTAAAACCCTTCACGTTTCGATCCAGAGGTGCCACCGCTTCTACTATTTCTATGTTAGAACAGCAGTCTAGTGCTGCTGTGTCCTGCTTTGAAGTGCAGTACTGGAAAGACACTGGTGGTGTTATAACTTAATCTTTAAGGCAAGCAACACACCTGTAGTTGACTGCATGTTGTAATTCAATCCTGGTTAATTGAATACAGATGATCCTAGTTCTACCACCTACTGAACATTATGTTCAGTAGGTGGTAGAACTAGGATTCGCCTGGGAAGGTACCGCCGCCGCCCTCACAATACACCATGAAGCAATTCTTCTGTTTTGGTGGGCGAGACATGGTTGTTGAGCTCACTTACAGCAAGGCGACTATTTTAGCCCTCAGGAGTAGTAATGCACCTACGTATGACCTCAGATAGGACTGCAGTCCTGTTTGAGGTTAATTGTGGGTGTCCATGGGCTGCAGTGATTACTAATCATCAGGTTGCCTGCAAGCTCGTGTCCTGCAAAAAAACATTTAATTTAAATTGTCTTCACAGGTTAAGTTCGGCTGGTCTGATATACACATACTACGGGAAACAGGTAATACAAAGGTTAGCTCCAAAAGACCATCCATTGACACCGGAGAACCTTAAAGTTATCTATAAAAAAGTGTATGAAAGCTTCATTGAGGAAATGGACGCCATTGATAATGGAGTACCCATGACAGATGAGGAGCCAAGATACAAAATACGTACACACCTCAGCGCTCGGGTTGGTCGGCTTAACCCAGAATGGAACTCGGCAAATACTGTTAATGTTGACGAAATATTTACGAAGGCAATGGAACTTGTGAGTACTGAATTCCTTTACACAGTGAATTACTTCATCTCCGTGTGGTTACCCGCGAGGGACTATGTAAGATTTGCCTTAGAAGAACGGAAACAAGTTCACGAGTCTGGACAAATCCTCGAGTTCAAGGAACGTTTTCCATGGAAGGAACACCTGTTTGATCTGGAAGAAGAATTAGCGCTCGGACATGAAATTAAATATGTGCTGTTTAACGATAAACCTAAAAGTTGGAGAGTTCAAGCCGTGCCCATTAATCCTTCAAGTTTTGTCACGAGGTAAGATTTATTTTTTATAGCAGTCTTACTTGATAGTCTTAGAACCCTTTGAGGTTAGACTCTGGAGGCCCTACACACTTATTACTGTATTAATATATAATAACGTTATAGAATGCTACTGTGATCTAGTTTTAAGTGTGGTTAAGAAGAAACACTTAATAGAGGCATACAAACTTAGTCCTCAAGGGTAGCAACACGTCTTGAGTCTGATCTAAGGTAGGACTCCAGTTCTATTTGGCGTTGATTACAGATGTCCATGGAAGGCAGTGATCACTTACCATTTAATGGGTTGTAGAACTATAGTCGTCCAGGGAAGTGCCACCGCCCTTATCTGTTTTGAAGCAATTTTTGTGGTTCAGTTGGAGAGGTGCGATGCACACTTATAGCGTGGCCATCATCTTAGTTATCAGGAGTGACGCCTATGTATGACCTCAGAGAAAACTTCAGTTTTGTTCGAGGTTAGATTTCTATAAAAAAGTGTAAGATGTGGGCGTCCATGGACTGCGTGACCATTTAACATAAGGTGACCTGCATTTCACAAATAAAGGTCATGTTACCTGTGATCAATTTCAGATTGAAAAAAAGTTAGCGATAATGAATTATCTTTAATGTCTATATGTATAGTAGTACATATGTATGTGTGTATATGTGAGTATGTATGTATGCATGTGCATAAGCAGTGATAGCCTAGTGGTTAAGATTCAAGCCTCTCACACTGGGAGTCCAGGATTCGAATCCTGTGTGTACCTCTGACTTTTGGAAGTTATGTGTGTATTCGAAATTATCACCGTTAACAGTGAAGGAAAACATTGTGAAGACACCTACACAATTGAGAGTTCTCTAAAGTTCTTAAAGGTGTTTGAAGTGTACCAATCCGCACTTGGCCAGCGTGGTGAACTATGGCCTAACTCTTTTCATTCTGAGAGGAGACCTGTGTCCAGTATGAGACATAAATGATTTGACGATAATGTATGCATATGTTTTCCTCTAATTTAAATATAACGAATATTATGTGCGTGAAGTCAAAGTTTATGTTTATCAAGGATGTGTATAAATGTCAATTCCCATACAGTTTGTATAAAACAAACATGTTTTGTGTGTATGTTATTTTGCATATTTTTTATTTGTGTAATTAATCCTATTTGATTGACATAGCTTAAATGTTACGTTTCTGTCTTTTCTTGTTTCATCATTATCATCATCATCATCATCATCATCATCATCATCATCATCAACCTATTATCACATATACCTCAGCGCTAATATTCGAAACAATCCAACCGTGACGCTACAGGCGTGTTCCAGTACAGCGATACCCACAGTATGTGCGCGAGCCGCACGGGTGGCGCGGACAGTAAAACACGATAGGTGTGTTTGCCCCACTACAGGGCACTAGTCTCCTCTCAGAATGAGAAGGGTTCGGCCATGGTTCATCAAGCTGACCAAGCGCGGATTGGTAGACTTAACACACCTTTAAAAACTTCACAAAGAAATCCCAGATGTGTTTCCTTTATAATTAATTTGTAATACGCACTTCCTTCCACGCTATTACTTCGAAAAATCAGAGGTGCGTACGGGGTTCGAACCTCAGACACATCGTGAGACTCCATAATCTTAACCACTAGGCTTAACTATTAGTTTATTCCACACTAACCATTCGTTTATTCCCTTATAATTATAAGGTTGGCATAAAATGACATGGCAACAATATGTACGACCGTCGTCTCTCCCACAATATACATGCACAAACAGAAAATAAAAATGTCCACCTCCATACATGTCACTACCAACAATACACAGTTAGCCCCAAAACGGAGCATCATCAGGATAAATTGACTACGAAATAATAATAAAATTATTTTTTTGATTTACAGGAAACCCCTTCACAAGGCCTGGTGGGGGGTCCGTGATGAGATCCTCAGTGACTTGACTGGGATAGACGGTTGTATTTTCTGTCACAGCACTGGATTCATCGGTGGTAACGTGACCAGGGAAGGTGCTTTGAAGATGGCTATAGCAAGTCTAAACGCGGAATCATAATAGACGTATGTAATGAATATGTGACGCTGGGTGCTAGAATTCTGAGTGGACTGCGGCGCTCTCCATACATCTGTTTCTACTGATAGTAGGAAAGTGAGGAAGTCGGCCACTAGCTATTACAACTATTCCTCATTCGTGAAAGTACCACCGCCGCCTTCATAATCCGCTGTGAAGCAATATGTGTTTCAATTGGAGAGGTGCAGCTGCTGGGAACGCTTTTTTTTATGTTTGTAAAGTAGCAAACGAGCATGCAGGCCAACTGATGTTAAGTGGTCACCACAGCCCATGGACTCCCACATCCAACCTTAAACAAAACCGAAGATCCGTTTGAGGGTGTATATGGAGCGTCACTACTGAGGACTAAGATGGTCACCCCGCTATATGTCTGCCTGACAACCGCACCTCTCCAACCATAACACAACAACTGCTTTACGGCGGATTTTGAGGGCGGCGGTGGTACTTCCCCAGAAAAACGATTGTTCTACCACCTATTGAAGCGAGGCGACCATCTTACTCAGGAGTAGTGACGTATCTCAATTTTACTTCCCATTGAACATACTTACAGAATCAGTGTTAAATTAAATATTGTTTAGGATTAGGAATATAAAATAAAACTGTCTTGCTATAGAAATTCTAATCTATGAACACAGTAACAATTTGTTTTAAGAAAAAGTCTGACATTTTATAAGGAATTCGAATGACAGAATATCTACAGCAGAATGAAGTACAACAGTACAATACAATCTATCTAAATACAATCTAACAATCTAAGTAAGATTACTTATTTTAAATTTGACACAAAAAAATAACAACAAATGTAAAGACTATATACAGTTCGGTTATACAAAGTACCGGGAATGTTAGTAAGCATTTACAATAAATTATTAGGTATTTATGAATGTACTTAAAATGAAAATATTTTACAGAACGTGCTTTATAGACAAAATTAAAAATGTATGTGAATACACAACGTTGACTGACATCTTGCGAATTGTGTAATTGTGTTTAAAAGAAACTGTTAAAACTATACAGTTTGACATTTTATATTAATATAGATTTTTTTTAATCTACGCTGTTTACATTATTTAATCCTTGTTCATTTTATTTATTTGTGTTTTGGAATATTGAATTGTAGACATTTGTTTACGATGTAATAAATATTTTCAATTCAACTATAAAATTGTAAACAAATGTTTACATTTCAATAATAAAATTGCAAACACATGTTTACAATTCAATAATATAATTGTAAATATATATTTGCAATTCGACAATAAAATTGTAAAAAATGAACAATTCAACACTCCAAACAATAACCAAGGCATATTTAACACTTAGATAACTTTTGCTATATTTTTTATTTATTTCAGGCGACTAACGACCCATATGTGGTTACAGAATACTAGATGCTATTTTAGTATTTTCATTCATTATAATTCATTAATTCCATTTATAATCAATTAGTTAATTATTATTTCCTATAAAGATTAAAATATCAATTAACATTAACATACAGGAGAATACAGAGCTATATGCTACTACAAGCCTACAGGCTATAACTTACCAACTTTTTTTACGTATTTTGGTCATTTTTGTACCTATGGTTTTCGTATTTTCTTCGTAGCCTTAATGAGAGTCTTGGCTTTATAGGTGGTATAGTTCGACGGGGGAAATACCGCCACCGACCTCATAATCCACCATCGAGCTTCTTGTTTGGTTGGAGAGGTGTGATTATCTGGTATACTTAGAATCGAGGCGACCATCTTAGTCTTAAGGAGTAGTGAGACATCTATGTACGACCTAAGGGCTTCAGTCCAGTTTGAAATGAGATGTGGGTGTCCATCGGCTGCAGTGACCACTTAATAACAGGTGCCCTGTACGGTCGGTTGCTACTTTTGGAACATAAAAAATGTTCTTCAACATTCCTCACCATTGTATTGAAACAATTTCTTCGTCTCGGTTGCATAAATACTAGATGCCAAGAATATTCGGTTACTATTCGATATTCGGCCGAACATTACGAACTATTCAGTCGAATATCGATTGCCATATCAAGAAAAAACATCACACATTACTTCATAATGAATATATAACAAGAAAACATTACACTTGTAAGTTGTGATGTAAGATAACAATTTTTTCAGCATTTGTTGATAACGATCGATTGAGTTTTTCCGCTACCGCTTCTAAAAATACCTACTACCTATGACGCTCTCGCTGTAGTCGTTGCTACCGGGCGGTGATAGGTAATCCTTTGCTAATTCTGTCCGTCGTAAATGACTATGATTGCGCATGATAAAAATATTTTAAGTAAGGGAAAGTGGGGGAATTGGGAACACTTTAATGTCATTGGCAACAAAAAATAACTTATTTTATTTTTAAAATAATCAACTTTTTTTAAGATATAGACATTACTTATCTGTCTGTTTATGACTGACAAAAATTCTCTGGATAATCAACGTTTTATTAGAAATATGAATGAAAACAAAAAACCTTGCCGTTTCTTTTTACCCGACACCCTATGGAGTAATTGAGATCAGCCCGCGGGGCGAACGGAGAGAACGGTATGGGGTAAAAGAAATGGCGCAGGAAACAATTACAATTAAATTATAATTTCTTTCCGTGACACAAATCACACGTAACCTTTGCTGGTCTCGCCGGTAGTGCTTTGTTCATGTGCCCAAAGCTTACAAATGGAGCACATTATCCAGTCTTCCGTCGGTGGGAGACTCATATTTGCAATATGCAAAAATACTCATCGTTTTTATTTCTTCCGAAAACTTTCTTTACATTTTTAACTCATTTACGCTTTGCTTGATACCTTTTTTCTTTGCTTACTTTTTCTGGTTTTTGGGTGGGATTATTTTATTTTTTAGAATTTCTCGTACTTTGTCTTTTTTGTTTCTCTTCTAACTGAGTCGTGATTGGTGTGCTGGATAAAATCTGAGCATGTTTCTTATTATGTCGCCTAGAAGTTGTGCATGATTGTGCTATGACGGGCACATTAGTAACTTCAGTGAGTGGCCCAGGAGTGGATGGAACAGGCGGAGTGCTAACGGTATTAACACTCAAATTCCTTTTCAAACTCAAACGCTCTCAGTAACCCAGCCATTATCAACAAACCTAAGAAGGCTTTCATTTCTTCAACATCTGTACTTTTTGCATCTCGGGCTCTTTGAAATTGGCCTTTGATTTCTTCAATGTATTTATTTGTACTCGTAACCAGTAAATTTAAAATATCTTCGGTAAAAATAAACTGAAGCATTCTATTGGACTTTTTGCCCACTTTGCCGCTTGTTTGACACCCGGCAAATGCAATATGTTAGGTGCACGGGTTCTAACTGCATTTGAGAGCGGCACCTTATACCATTTTTGTTTAGGGCCATTTCTGCCATTATGTCTCGAAAAATAAAAATTGGCACCTTGATTTGTAGAGTCATCTTCGTCGTAGTCCGGCGATTCGTTTGAAATTTCCTCAATTTCACTAGCTGTGTCGTGTTCACTATGAAGGACTTCCTCTGCTTCCGACTCTGAATCCGAATCCCCAACATCCTGTTCTTCATCAGGTACATC
>DWKL01001767.1:0-13934 GCA_018249415.1 Phareas burnsi | reverse complement strand
TATTTTGTGGAGTTGGTACCCATATGATATTCTATATAAAGTGTAACTTCTCCGCGTAACCCCTGTAAGTAAGCGACGGACAAAAATTTAAGACCAACAAAACGAAATGCGAGCAGTGTAATTAGCAGTTATCTTAAAATCACCGGCACTTCAATTTTATTCATTGTACAGATATACAATATTCAGTTGCAGTTGCTTAATACAGTTTAAGGCTGGAAGTCGCGTGTATATAACGAGATAGGTACAGTACTACATAGAAAAGCACTCTGAGACACGGCGCGAAATGTTAGGAATGTCGTACAGTTCACTTGCCGATTGAAAATGTTCCGTTTGTCTTTTACTAAACAAACGCAACCGGATTAGGAGCATGAGACACCGCAAGAAACCAAAGACAACCGCAAGGGATTGAACTAGTCTCCATACCGTCTTCTTCTATGTGAAATGTTTCAACTGTAAGTAAAGCTTGTAAAAGTTCTTTAAAACTATGATTATCTAACGTAATAGTTATATTAATTTTTTTTTTATTTCACTAAAATGGCACACACGTGCCTATATGGCCAGTATCTTTTGTATTTCCTAGCCCCTTATAATCTGACATATCCAGGTTGATAGCGATGATTTGTGATGACTTGTACTTACATGAAAATTTTAACGTAAGACACATTTAGCCTCAAACAGTAGAAGTCTTATCTAAGATCGTACGTAGATGTGTTACTTACTACTCCTGAGGACTAAGCTGGTCCCCTCATTGAAGTAGCAACCACAAACTAATTTATAATTAAGTAGTAACTAATTCAATTACTGATTTCATATCATTAAGAGTTCAATATCAACCCATTAATGTCCCACTATTGGGCACGGGTCACCTCTCAGAATGGGAAGGGTCTGGTTCACCACACTGGCCAAATGCGGATTGGTAGACTTCACACGCCTTCAAGAATTTTATAGAGAACACTCTAGATATGTAGGTTTCCTCACGAAGTTTTCTTTTACAGTTAAAGCAAGTGATAATTCATTTTTAATACGTACATAACTTTTGAAAAAATCAGAGGTTTTTGCAGGATTCGAACCCCGGACCCCCAGTGTAAAAGGAGGGCATCTTAACCACTAGGCTACACTGCCTGTATATCATTAAGAGTAGGCAAGGGTAATTACAATGTGTAAGAATGTCTTGCATGAAATTGCTTTGTGAAAAGATAGCTATCATGATGTCCGATTGTATGTTATTTTACTTCCGCATTTCACAAGTTTAACAAGTTAGTGTTTTGTTAAATTATTCACCAATTAATTATTCAGTTTACTCATTGAGATCACGGTGAGATCTGAAAGAAGCGATGAAGAAGCACAAATTAAAATGGCACGTAAACGAATAGTCAGACGTGTAATAAATTAACATCTATTGCAGTAATGCTCTTAGCTACTATCACTTCAAGCTTGACGCAAGCAAAGCACAATTAGAGAACTCCATTTAAGGTAAGTTTGTTTATTAATTAATTATTATATATCCATGTTGATTATAATCGTATTTAAATAAAAAAATATATCTTAGGACCGCAAAGCTTCATGTAGGCGATAAACTAGATGATCACATTAATATTAGAATGGTTATTAACTTTAATTCATTGATTTTAATCGAATCGAAAAATCGAATTGATTGTAGTGAATGGTCTGTGCTAAACTACAAGAGAGAAACACTTTGAGAGAAGCAAAGCAAAAAATGGTTGTGAATGATTGTACTGTAAAAATATCAACAAAAAATTAATATTTATTAAGGTATCAATAATAATACCTTTGAAACATATAGAATGTAATAACGTACAACATATTTTCGTGAATTTGAAACTATCTCTGTGCTTATTATCATTAATGTTGTAAGTTAATTATTTTTT
Organism: Phareas burnsi; assembly: GCA_018249415.1. NCBI lineage: Eukaryota > Metazoa > Arthropoda > Insecta > Lepidoptera > Hesperiidae > Phareas > Phareas burnsi. The sequence continues at coordinate 12,045 of DWKL01001767.1, read as the reverse complement.
GAGACCTGATTTTAAAAGCAATCTTTAGTTACAATCTCTTTGATAAATTATTTATAATAGTTGTACTAAATATATCGGATCCTTGTTTTGAATATTATTCAAATTTATTTGCCTATTAAAAAAAATTGAATATCAAGTAGTTTTTTAAGATTTTGGTTTTCTGTTAACAATTTTTTTTTCGCTATTATGACCCTTTAATCTACTTGGGTCTATTCTATTAAACGCCATTACTTCCAATAATCTTTTATGGACAATAATAATTAATCTGAAGCATCAACACATTAATCATATCGTTATAAAAAGTCTTTACCGTCGTTCGTCCGCCAGCATCGATAGTACACTCGAGCAGACATCTCTACTCTAACACTTCCACCACAAATGTAAATAAATCGAGTACTGCACGACAAAAATACTATTGACAGTTTATATATTATACACACCGACACCCGTACAACCACCGAGTGTTAAATAAACATAAAAAAACAACCGAATTCAGTGTACAAAACATATATGAATTTTATTGGTCCGCCCGGAAAAGGTCAACTGGTCGCGATGTATGTATAACACTTCTGGTAGCTTCGTTACGACTATCAAAACAAACATTGCCTTAGATCGCTACGGAGAATGCTACGCGGATTCATAATATTTGTTTAATGTTCAGAGGTCGAATTCGAGACGAGCTTTGGGTCCTTACCTGTGGGTCATTGTGACAAACCATCCAAAAGCTCTTAAGTGAGGGCAAACAAGTCCTTCTCTTTCAACGAGCACTTGATCACGATTTTTTATATTTTGACAATAACATTTGCACTGCAATATTTTTTCCTGTCCTAATTGGAATTCATATATAATCCAATGCACTTCTCCGGATTTCATATTGCTATATACCATTTTGTTAAAGAGAAACTAAACGGCGATTCCGTTGCCTAACAAAATAAAAAAAAACAGATATTGTTTTGTATTCGAAAATCTGAATTCCACAACATCCGGTCTTGCGCATTCAATCTGCGCAGTTAAGTATTTTTCACGTAGAGAATCCACGAACGGACGCGCACGCGACAGGCGTCATAATGATTAATGGCCTTCCATTAAAATATCAATAGTTCGCAAATATAATTGTAACGCAACATTCTGACGTTAGCGCCGGCGATCGCCGCTATTATAGCGTTGAGTGCCATAGAATACAAGGAACGTGTTACTATTGCCAAGATTTTTTTTCAGTCTACCACCACGCTAATGAGCATGTAAAACTGCGAAACGGTGAACGAAAACATATATGATATGGCGGCCGCGGTGAATAGGATTTGTAATCATAAAATGAAATCTATGGTAATCGGCATCCGGCTTACGAAGGACCAAAAGTGAAGGTCGCGCTTTTGGTCCTCACAAACAGGATATTAAAAAATATATACACGAAAATAACTTTGATTTCAATCTGTTAAAATACTAGATTAAATTATGTGTTATTTATGGCTCATAATAATAACATAACTGAATATTAAATTTTATTAATAAGCTGTTATGTCGCTAGTGTCGCAACTAAAGCGCCTACTTTGTCAACGCTGCGTGTCTGTACGGTCGAAAGACTCCTGTCACATGCCAATAATTTAGCGTGCTTCTATTTGACTTGAAGATAAGCGGGTACACATTAGCAAATAAACATTGGCCGACTTCATAAATTTTAGTGTTTACTTGATATTAGATGACTGTATATTACAACCACAGACGGAATAATAAGAAAGACTCTCAATAGTTAGAAATTTTCCATAAATCTGTAAACTCGCCCTGTACGCGCAGGCAGAGGAATGCATGCTGATTGGCTCAGACTGCCCTCTAATTGGATTGGATTGCACGGTGATTGGCTCGGAAAAGCGCGCTATATAATGAGACCAATAATATTCGCAGACATGGCGTTAAATTTATTTGACGTATAGTATATTTTATTTTCTGATTTCTATTGGCCGTTCTTGTTTACTTTGGTTACTTTGTCGAATGACTAACAATATATAGCTCTCTCAAGAAAAACGCGAAATGTTTTTTTTATTATATTAATGTGGAGCATAAAACCTAATGGTAAGTGGTTTTGGAGCTGCAGCACATTTTTAACGCGTCAAGGAAAGTCTAGGAAAAAGTTTTGTTTTACAGTTATTTCGTGCCAAATGGGTCAGTCGAATCGTCTGACTGCTTGTCAAGGAGTCACAGTTGAAATCATAGTAATTATCAACCTAAAATTAACAAATATGTTTTCTACAAAATTTTGAAATATTTTCAAGCACCAAAATACACTAAGAAATATACGTTTGAAATATATTACATTATTTTTCAATAATTTCATTTATATATTATTTCTATAAATTATAATTTACTTTTGTAGAATTTAAGAACTCGCACTAAATAGATGAAAATATCGATTGGTATGATAAATAAAAAAAATAACTAAAATTTACTTCTGAGATACAAAAAAACAAAATCACCATTCAGTTGTCGTGGTCGGTAATTCACGGTGAAAGCAATTCGTTTTCATATCTTAAAATTGTTATCACGAATGCACACGAACTAACCACGTCACTGTCAGACTGCGGTAAAAAAATTGGCATGTTTGTGTATTGTACAACAGCTGCCAAGTAGGTATCACTGGTAGTAGGGTACGTTTTCTGGTCTAACAAACGAAATAGAGTGGCAACACTGCCGTACTTGTCTCTGATTACTGTGTGTAAGGTAACCGTAACAATTGTACTTACAGAACACGTGTACACTGGTCTAACGTAACACGTTATCAATGCCTTCGCGGGCACACTCACACTTCTTATACTCATTACGGGTGGAAGAAAGCAGACACGGAGTAGACAGCACACAATGACCGGACCAACAACTGGGTTAATTGAAGACAACAGCGCCCATCGCCGCGGGCCGCCAGCGAGATCCGATCTCGGTGCGGCTCTAAATTAATACTGTAATAAACTATTCCTTGCAAGATATGAGCGAAGTTGAGTTGAGTAAGTTTTTACCCAACATACTGCAGTAAAAGAGTTCCCTCGTTTGGCATTCGTGACTATTGACTTTTAAGTAGTAAAATTGATTTAATCTCTAGTTTTATTTGTGTATGAGGCATTGCCACGTTCACCCTGTATTCAAGAATATTACTTCATTGGAGCAGTGATAGCCTAGTGGTTAAGATTCCGGCCACTCGCTCTGAATGTCCGGGGTTCGAACTCCGCACGCACTTCTAATTTTTCAAAGTTACGTGCATATTAGAAATTAATTATCACTGGCTTTAACAGTGAAGGAAAACATCATGAGGAAACCTACATATCTGAGATTGCTTTGCAAAGTTCTCGAAGGTATGTGAAGTCTACCAATCCGCACTTGGCCAGCGTTGTAGACGATGGCCTAACCACTTCTCATTCTAAGAGGACACCCGTGTCCAGCAGTGGGACATTAATGGGTCGATGATGACGATCTTTATTGAAAGTACTATCAAATAAAAAAACTTTGTCATGTTTATTGGCATTGAGTAAATTAAAATTTTGCCTCTTTGATAGAGTTCTAGTAAAAAATGGTATAAGTATTTATTCACTGTTACAAACACTTAACATCTGAATTTGATGTGTAAGGTAAACACCAACTGCACAGTTCGCTCTAATTTAATTTCCGACTTTGATAAATTGTCATAGAAATAATTACATGTAAAAGTCTACGTGAAATTTGAACACGTAATAAATATACCAGGAAAAATACCGGGAATCTCAGACATCCGATGCGGGATGTATTGCTGAAATATCTGCAGTGCGACACGATCTCTTTGCACTGATTTCGTAGACGTCTGGAAGTAGGCTTCCTCGGTAAACTCGTAAACGTCTTACAAGGAAATCTCAACTGGTATTAAAAGAAAACTTGTACTTGAAAAGATGTTTATTAATTTATAATATTTCCAAGCTCAATATCTATAATTAATTTTTAAAAGATAAAGTTCATTTTTAAAAGATACTCCATCTATCAGAACAAACGAATACTAAAATCCGGTATAGTAGAAGTAGAAGAAACGATAAAACGATAAAGAAAAAACAACATTCGACTAAACTATTCCAATAGATGTCAAAATATTTATTTTTTTGTTACATAATCTATACTTTTAGAATGTTTCAAAGATAATTTACATGTCGATGTCTCGTCAGGCTTAGCAAGGGAGTTGTTTGAGAAAGAAAAACGTGTCAACTTTTCAAACGTAGCTCTATTCACAATTCATAAAGAACACAGTGTGATATCCCTCTCCTTACGTTCGGTGAAATAATAGCAATGTGTGAAAGGAAAGTCTAGCGGCGGGCTCTTTAAAATTATCGATGGGCACACACAAATTCTAATGCAAACCGTCACTCGATGAACAATAAGCCGTAAACACAATAAGCTAACGTAATGTGAGGTAAACGGTATACCGCTTCCTGGCCGACGTACGTTTGCCGAATACTAAACGTAGCCTCAAATATTAGAATAGGGACCCTATTCGCAATGGCATATTTTAGATTTTATGATACGATATGGACACATGTTAACATAACGAGATTGAAATAGGATAAGTACAAGTCTAGAATATATTTAGGTGCGGGAGAGCATAGACATGGAGAATATCTTGTTACGGCACTTGAAAGTCTGTTCTGCTTTGTTTATGGTGAAACATCAACGTTTTTAATTTCGCTCATTATTTTTGATACATACATATGATACAAAATTCAAAATTGTTCTAATTTTAGTATTTTTTCTGAACAGTCGTTAAGGTATTGGTGTTTGTGACGAGTCCGTAAATACGTATCGTCACACAAAATTATAACGGAATCCTTCATATAGAGTAATAACCATTTTATTATAGTTCTCTAAATTTAAGCTATATTGCGCCACAATGGCCAAGTGCGGATTGGTAAGTTGACTTCACACATCTTCGAAAACTCTACAGAGAACTCACAGATATGTAATTTTTCACGATGTTTTCGTTCACCGGTAAAGCAAGCAAGAATCAAGCGTTATGTAAACGCCATCAAAATAGATAAAGCTCTGTATAGAGGCGTTACCTGTATTCTGATCAATTCGTGATTTAATGACTCTATTTATCGCCTTTGATAAATTGATCGTTAGATTTTATTGAAAGCTAGCCATATTCGCTCGTGAATGGACTTTTGAATGAACATTAGGTACACTTGATTGGTTGGTTTTCAACATAAATGGATGTTTATTCTGAAATCTATATCATCGTAATACATACAAACAGTTCTTTCAGTAAAATAATTCCAATAGAGTCACTCGATTTGCCGTCAATTGAACAGTAACATTTACAGCTATCGTAGATGAATGCCTTAATCTGTCCCGAATTGACTTGTATTTACGTGAATACAAAATAATCATTGAGCGCTCTCGCCGGAAGATCTTTAACATCTGCTTCACCATTCGGATGTTTGATTAATTTATCTACGTATCCAATGTGTAAAACCGATTCTAAGCAGCTGTAACAACATTGCCGAAGGAATGTGTGTCGCATGTTATTCATTTTTCGACACCCACATCGAACAGAACCAGAGCAAAGTTCAATGACACCGCAGCCCATTCATTGAAATCACAGTTATATTGGTAGTGTGTCAAAAACAATGGTGGCCGCCGTCGGGTGTAGCGATGACGTCATTAAGTTAAAAGGCGAATTGGGTCGGTGCGGGTAATTTCTCCGTGGCCATCTACGTTCACGGGCCATTTGTTTGAGCGAGTGGGCAATAGTTCATTATACTAGTGATAATGTCGGCGTAGCAGGAAGGCACTGCGGCCAACGGTTCCGGGAAGCGGCCGCAGACGAGGCGCAGACGGGGTGACGTCACGGAGTGATCAGCCAATTGGGGCAGCGGGTCTTGTCACTTTCAGTTCGTTCACTTATTTGATACACTTGTGTCATAGTTGGACACTTATTTTCTTTAACGTGGGCGTGACGTTGTTTCGACAAAGTGCTACATCGTAGAGTTAAAAATAGCTGCAACTTTTTCCGACTGCAAATTGAACCTAGGCTAATAAAAACATAAAGGATTGCAAAATGCAGTCTAATTCCATTGCAGTTCATTCACCCACCAATGGATAGCAGACAAACAGTCTACTGTCGTATGAAAAATAACGAAACAGATCTCAATTATGTTACACTTAAATGTATAGCGGTAGGTAGACACATTGAGTGACAATTCAATCTGAAAGTTTGGTACATTTTATTTGGTACGTCGTTGCTTTTAGTTGTTAAATATATTGACCGATTGTATTATATCATCATCAACTCATTAATGTCCTTCTGCTGGGCACGGGTCTCTTCACAGAATAAGCATTAGATTGTAGTCCACCATGCTGGCCAAGTGCAGATTGGTATACTTCACACGCCCTCAAAAACTTTACAGAGAAACCTCAGGCATGCAGGTTTCCTTACAATGTTCATTCCCTGTTAAAGCGAGTGATATTAATTTCTAACACGCACATAATTTAGGAAATTTAAAGGTGCTTGCGGGATGCGAACCCCGGACCTGATTATGAGATGTCGGAATTTTAACCACTAGGCTATGACTGCTTGTATTATATAACTATATTTGAAGTTGTGGTGACAATTATAAGCAAGCATAAATTATTTATATAATGTAAAGTTCTCCAATCCGCATTGGAGCAGCGTTGAAGTGTATGCTCCAGGCTTCCCCCATTTGTGGGGCAGCTTTAAATAATATAATTATGTATTAACTTTTGATGCATGAAATTAAAATTAACCAAAACCAAAAATCTTGCTTTTCGATCTGAAGAAATTGCGGACATAAAAGTTTCCCTTATGGATTATCAGTGGGAGTAGCAAACTATCATGCAGCCTCCCCGGTAACGTGCATGGATCTTAGTAACCAACTCTATATGGAGGAGTCGGTCACACATGTGTACTAAAATAGAACGCCTCGAGAAAATGAATCTGCCTTGCCACACCCTTACCAGCTTGTATGGTTTTAGGCTAAGCAAATATGTCTGAAAGAGTGGATCTTTTAGTTCATAAAACATATGACAAGCATCCGTGTTACATTTAGTTATTAATAATCGTGAGCACTATGTGTGAAAACAAATTCCACAACATTATTTTTCATGTCATTACCATAGCCCCACGTTAAGATCATGTGTCGTCGATGCCATGAACACCTTCAAGGACAATTACACAAATACCCAGACCTAGAACAGAAATCTAAGTTTATCATTTAAATGTCTGCTTGACCGGGGTTCGAACTCGGAACACTCGGCGTGTCAGAGCAGTACAGTGACCGTTGCGCTGCGCGGGTCGCCGCGGTATATTATTACATTATAACGTCATCATCAACATCATCAACCCATTATGTCCCACTACTGAGCACGGGTCTCCTCTCAGAATGAGGATTAGGCCATGGTCCACCACGCTGGCCACTTGCGGATTGGTAAACTGCACACGCCTTCGTTAACTTTACAGAGAACACTCAGATGTGTGTTCCTCACCACGTTTTTCTTCATCGTTAAAGCAAGTGTGGATTAATTTCTAATACACACATAACTTCAAAAAAATAGAGGTATGTGCGGGGTTCGAATCCCAGACTCCCAGTGTGAGAGGCCGTAATCTGAACCACTAGTACCACCATTACAACATAGTAGTTAGTAACTGTCTGGAAACATTATAAATGTCCGACGTTTTAAGGGTGAATAAAGTTTTACTGGGGGAACGTATACGGCCAGATAGGTAGAAAGGATTACGAGGCTTTTAAACTTTTTCAGGGCTTCATTTCAACCCATAATATATAATGAAAATCCCATGCAGTTTGAACTATGAAAACATATGAAAGCTATTAAAATTATTTTGTGAGTCATTTTAGCCTTTTAAAGTTATTACATATATTTTCTAAGGGATCCCATTCTAAATATGGGAGGTCAATTATAGTTAATAACGCTAAACAAAAAGTATTAAATGAAGTGATTCAACAGGATCAAATGTTACAAGTACCTTTATTCCGTTCGATTCTACAAATTTGTGGAATCGTAGTAAACACAATAATTATCTACACAAGTAAATAAAATTGTGTTAAGATTTAAAAAATGTTGCATTTTCTTATGAGATTGTTATTTCATGTGGAAATAATGCAAGATCATACATGTCAAATAAAATTACTCATTTTTGTCATAATCAGTCTGGACACAGAAAAAAAAGAAGTACGGACAAATTTTTAAAACGTCTAAAACCACTTCGATGAGACTTATAGGGATGATACAGAAAATTGTGTATGTAAATTACTTCTAGCCTGAAAATATAGGCTCATTTGGGTAAAAATTTCGAAACGATACATTATGTTTTTTTAACGTTGCTGGCATACGTGAGATTATTTGTCAATATTTCATTTAAGGTAACAATAAAAAGGCACAAAACGAACAGCGGAATTCGCGGAATTCGAAAGCTCGAAAAAAAAACTCGTCGGGCCTAAGACGCAACGGAGTTAATGGCGGCATAACAGTCGTATGTAGTCACCGGCCTTGGGTATAAAAAAGAATTACGAAGCTGTGACCATAGCGATATAGCGTGCCATTGAATGGCCAAGGTCGTGGTGTCAACGTACAGGACAGGACGCCACCTGTCTCCGGTGCCGATGCCGATAAATAATAAAAACAGTAATTATTCCGCGGCACGCCCGCAGCTAGGTCCATGTGTGTGTTGCACGTCGCCTGCGCAGATAGAAATACCATGAACTAAAACAAAGTGCGCTCGAGGTGCATTTACTAAAACATATTTATTTATTCGTAAATCGATGAATGATAGATTCGCTTTAACGTTGTAACGCATAAGAGAATATACACGTTAAAGAGAGTTTTAAATTCCATACGTGCAACTAAATAAATTCGGTTCTTTTTTTCCTACAAGTAAGTAACTTAGATTGTCTAGCTATAAAGCCAATTAGTTATTTCAATTCACTTCGTTATATTATTTTTAACGCCGACGTAGACACGGTAAAAATGACAGAATTAAATTAAAATATAAGTAAGTAGAGTTGGGTTGTAAAGGTGGGTGGTGGGTGGGTAAGGATATAGGTAATAAGTAAAATTGTGGCCAAAATATGACTTGTTTAAATGGAGAATGCTAGGACTAGTAAATTTAATGAAAACTAATGAAAACAAAAAAAATATATGAAAACATTTTTAAGCTCATTAGTTCGTTTCATTCTAATAATTAGGTGAGTCGAAAAGTTTATATCCGGACGCGATATAGCCAGAAATGAGGAATTTAACTTGATGAAAGCACAAAAATCAGGTTAAATTTTCAACTCCAAAATAAACCCAATACGAAAACAACGGCACTTCATTTTTCCGTTTGAAATGGTAAAATAAATAAAAACGACCAAAGGCCCATTGTTATAGATGCCGAACAATTAGGGAATGGGCAATCGATAATAAAACGAGCGAATAAAACGGAAAGCTGGATAGCGCTCAGGTATAAGAGCATCGGGAACTATTCGATTGCTATTTATAAGTGGACGAAAAAAGCTTCAGGCCGGTCAAATAATGTCGGACATTTCCTTTATTTTTTTAATGAGCGCAAAAACTGTGTAGGATTCTCAGTACGATATGTTCGCGTGGAGTGACGCGGTCACACGCCCACATTAACCGGGGCTATTTCTTAGTAACACAAATGTTTGCACCTTCGAATCGAACACGGAACGAAGTTAAAATATTAGCAAAAATATCGGTGTCTGTATCCCCCTGCGCATTCGCAACAGCTTCATCCGACTTTCATTATATTTCATGACTCAGGCATCATTAAAGCATAAATGTTACGATCACTTATAAATTTATTCATATAAGTGCAGTTATTGACGAAACGAAAAATCTCCGTGCCACATTTCGAAACATATGAACATATACATAGAATGTAGAAATATTAATGCACTGAATTTCATATAAGTATCTAGTATTCAAATTTCGGTACGCACGGCTGTGACGAGCACTTTATATGAGAAAGCACTTACATCGTCAAATCGATGTTTTGACGAAAGCGAGTTATGCACCTATAAAATTCGCAAAATTTTGATGTTGGAATTACAAATGACGCATGTGTTTTATTAGTTTACCAGGAAGCCGTTATTCTTTTGCGTCACGCGCTTTTCCGATCTTTCGTGTGGTTTTCGTACTTTTACCCAATTAAACGATGTCTGAAAACTTTGATAAATTACTGAAAGAAAGAAAATATCATCCTTATGTCTCAATTCTTTCTCATCTTGACTACTCCTGTATTATGTTATGTGGTTGAATTATTGCAGAAGTTAACCGATGCTTATTATAAATATTAGTAATATCACGAACAATTTGAAAAGAAACGAACAACAATATTCGTGAATAAACGTTTATATATAAAATGTATTAACTTCTTCCTTTGCATTTAAGTTTGCAATGAAGACAAATGCGATAATTATGTGAAATTGTTAATTTGAAATCCAGAATTGTACACAATCTCGAGCAAATGCATCAGATAAGTAATAACATTAGCATGTTTCATTTGCAAATGCCGCTAACTTAGTCATACCCGCTCGCAGCATGAGCCGAACGCAAGATGTGATTTACATTAAATCCAGTAGGCGTAGTGGGCGAAATGTCTGTTTCCAGAAATGGCTACTGTCTGTTCCAGAAGTTTCTTTGTTAGAAGGGTCGACGCTCCTACTGATGAGCTTATATGCAGCTTAAGGCGCACGTCGCCCCATTGACGATTAGCAACGAAATATTAACGACTAGACTAAAATACTATAATACCAAAATAGAGAGAAGGTGGGTATCTATTTTCAAGCTGATATAAAAAACGAATCCATCTCATTGACATTTATTTTACACGAACACTCCGATTAATCGCTTAGTTTGCCACACTTAACACTAACCAAAATTAGTGTGGCAAACGAATATTGAACCAATCTTATTGATATTTGTTTAACACGAACATTCCGATTGATCGCTTAGTTTGCCACACTTAACACTAACCAACGTTAGTGTGGCAAACGTCTTACAATGTTGCGTTGATTTTGGAGCATAAAGCCCATGTTAAAACAACTTCCGTTTCGTCTTAAATGTCACTGACACATTATACCACCGACACGAGGAACAGTTAAAACGTAATAGTTTTATTACCTTTCAGTAATGATTACGAATAACATAAATTTTAATACTGTCATAACATTTAACTTTTATTTTAAAGAGAGTTGAATTTTAAGAGCGTTAAATGATAAATACATTTAGAGATATTATTATCATAAAAATGAACAGGTGCATCCCGTTGAATGAAACCGCTTGTAAAATAATTAAACCTCCGGAACATCGTCTAATTCGTACTAAGTTTACTTCACAAACTACTATGCAAATTAATCTACGACGGGACAATATTGCAGAGTCAGCGAAGATTAACTTTTGGGTAGTTGAATGTAAGTAAATTAGATCGTCTAACTAGGTTAAACACAAGGCAATGCTGTCGGGTATTAAAATATAAATCAATGCTTTTGATAGGGACAAGGGGACCCCTTGATACATGCACTAATCGCTTAAATTATGTTACTAATATATCCTTCAAAGTTACATTTCAAAAATATAGTTTAACTTGACTCTGTACTCCGAAATTTATCATTTAACTTTTACATTATATATAGTTAATACATCGACTACATTACGAAAAAAGAAAATTCTTTAAAATTATGGCTTAAACATTTTAAACTTAACTGGCATCAAGGTTCTAGTCTTAGAAATCAATGGTACAAAAAGAACCTACTTACGGGCAGGTTTACATTTGTTAACTCGTTGTAAATAATATACCCACTATTTCAGATGCACATATATTGTATTAGGTATATACGTACTTTACATCCAAGTTGCTATGGTCTTCTGGAGTGGAACCTACTTCACGATTCCATTCCATTTTATCGCTATTCATCATTTTCATCATTTCATCGACAACCCATTAATGTCCCACTGCTGGGCACAGGTCTCCTCTCATAATGAGAAGGGTTAGGCCATAGTCCA
>DWKL01001766.1:0-13939 GCA_018249415.1 Phareas burnsi | reverse complement strand
TGTTTTCATCATTTTGACTTGACTCTCCCTGATTACTGGATTCTTCTTTTAATTTATCATTAAAGATACCGCCATCAGTAACGTCTAATGTGCTTTCTGTAAATAGAGAAAAAAAAACTTGACATAAGTAAGACTTTTACAACTATGTTAATAAAGAATTATATAGATTGGCTGGACACTGACATACTATGTGCAATTTTTCAGTCATGGCTTGCCCTCATGTAACATAAAATGTTTTGTAATTCAAATGCCAAAATGTTTATTATTTCAGTAGATTTTTTATAGCAATGAACACATAAATATACAGTCCAAGTGTAAATAAGGAGGTAAGGAGCCACCCTGCCATTTATGGACATCAGTAATCAACCCCAAATAAGGTTGTCTTATATAAGGTTTAGCAGATACATTACTATCCCTGAGGGTTTTCCTTCAAAGAATTTTCAAACCAAAACATGTCGCTTTTAATATTGTTTTATAAGTGGGATATGGTACTTTTGGAACTAAGACCTATAGGTTCTATCATATTTATGACCTTAGCACTCAAAATTCAACACATATTGTAGAATATCATTGCTGCCACCTTCAAAACATTGTTTTGTTCAAAATCAGTTTTTTATTTGATAATATTTTCTAAACTGAACATGTTTAACAACCTGTTTCGTATCAACAATTTACATGATCCAATGGTCATCATACTAGTATTACATGCATAGGGTTGTAGGTTTATTTCCCAGCCAAGCAGATATCTAAACGATGAATTAAGATTTCTGCTCTGGGTCTTTGTGTACAAATCTTTGTATGTGTTCATGGCACCCAGGAGACAGTGTATACTAGAACTTACTAGGACTATGAGCAACTAGGTATTTTTTTTAAATTGGTAGATGGACACCTAATTATAACTGAAAGCATTCTGTTATTATTTTATTGATAATTTTTATTTGTTTCGATTTTTACGCACAGTGACAATTTACAATATAGATTTTGTTTTAAGTAATTTACTATTGAATTTTATAGTACAGTAGACAGTAAAAAAAATATACTATTCATTTTCTGAACACGAAATTTCACTTTAGTTATTAAAAGCAAGTTATTTAAGGCAAAATTTGCACTTCATACCTTTTTCCACACTAGCTGCTTCCAAACCCACCTCCGTGTCATCTTTTTTATTCTCATCACTTATTTCACTATCCTTATCACTTTCCAAATTACTAGAATCCCTTTCTACATGGTTCTGCACTTCACTTGGTTCTGAAACACTTGTCTCACTTGGAATTTTGTTTACAAGTTCACTGTCAATTTTTTCACTACTATCTGTATGTGGTTCTGGTGAATCGTCCGTGTTGGGTGCATGGTCAGGATTTATGGGTTCTTCGGCAGTCTGTGGCTCCTCGGCGGTATTGACATCATCATCTCCTGAACCGTGCTCAGTTTCGCTGGGGTTCTCCGGAGCACCGTCTTTCTCATCCATTATGCCAATTGAAATGGACGAGATTCGAGTATTATGGAGCCAAATACATCTAGAAAAACAAAAACAACAAAGTTTATTATACGATTATTGAAAATGCAACACTACAGCCGCACCCGGCAGTACTTTATAGGTTATGAAGTTATTAGATTCGAATTTGTTGCCGTAAATATAAATAAATCATAATAGCTCCTTTTTTTATATAAAATTCAGGCACTATTGTCATGTCAGGCAATCATAGTGCATTTACATTTAAACTGCATCGTTACATTACAAAGACAATTTTTTATTTGTAGACGCTTGCACTCAAGCCACATATCCCGCGCTTATTGACCGTACCATTTAACTCTTAAATTATCAACTTGCTGAGAGATTGACTACAGTGAAGATAATTTTTCCGCTGAAGATTTATTAAGTGTTTATTATGATATCACTTTATATGTAAAATTGGACAAATAACAGTGTATTGACTGTCGTAAACTTTCTTTGTAACTAGCAAGAAGAATGTAAGGTCACTGTCAAAAAACTTTAAAATGCAATGTAAAAACTGAAGGTAAGATAAGTTATTGTTGTGTTATTAGTATATTATTTACCTATACTATTACGCAGTTTTTGCTCGCGTACACGTAATTCTATTTCACTCACTTCACTTGAAAGCACAACAAACGACCACCATATTGGAATCAACCTGTGAAATTTGTTGCGGATGTGAATAGTCCGGCCAATTGAACATCTCATTAGTTATATGCCCGTACTTTTATTCTGTTCATCTACTTATCTCAAAATGGAATAAGTATAAATCATAATTACAATTGTTTTGTTATATGATATTTTTATTTATTTAAAATTTCTAAATAAAGTGAATCAATGAGCATTATAATCACTTGCTTAAGTTGGCAATACATGACGCTCAATGCAGCTTTAGTGATGTCATCGATGTTTTAATATAATAGTAAATATAATAACACTTTTTATAATATCGTTCTTGATCATTAATATTATAAAAGTGTAATATTATATATAAAAACGTAGCTCACTACAAATAATTACGATTTTTAAACTAGTCATATAAAAACAAGAAATAAGCAAATATTATATAATTTGACATAGTAACAAAATCGTATTAAACCCGATTAAGAAAAGGTGTAAAAATGTAATGAATATAAACCTGTTCTTTATTACTAAGTAATTTTTAATGTAGGAAATAAATCTTGAACTTACATTAATAATAAAGTATAATGGCATATTATTTACATACCAAAGTGTAAAACTCCAAAATATATTATTGTTTTAGTTTACTAACTACCCGCCTACTGAACTTTTAGTTGTGAGCCTTATCACAAAACATCGATTAACAAGAAAATCGAGTAATATTAATGTACAAGAAAATATTAGTAATTTTCGGTTGTAGACCCTTCAATGCCTTTCTCGGTTAAACTACAGTTGGACCGGACAAGTACTACCGCTGCGCTCACAATTCGCCGTGAAGGAATTCTTGTTTTGGTTAGAGAGGTGTGTTGGCAGTACGGGAGATACTTCAGGAGTAGTAAGTCATCTGCGTATGACTTCAGACATGACTTCAGTATTGTTTGAGGTTAGAGATGTCTGTCCATAGGCCGCCGGGACTAAATAACAATATGTGGCCTGCACTCTTGTTTACTACTCTTTAACATAACTAATGGAGTATTATAATTGTTCTATGAGTGATAATAGTTAATTTTATTATAACATAGTTTGATAACATAATGTAATAACTTTTTACATGAGTATTACCTTTGCCAAGTTAATTAAAAAGATTAACATATAATAATTAGTTTCTTCCAAATTATAAGCCATTCAGCAAACGATGTCCATATAAATGAAATTTATAATAAAAAGCAAGATTGGAAACCTGGGAATTTTCGCTGTTTCATGTAGAGCAAACTGCAATCTAATACCTAGACTACATTAATATTTTATATGAGAAAATACAGGCTACATCCAAAAAGTTGGAGGTATTTTAGGTATGATAACTATACCTAAAATACATTATGGAGGATATTTAAATCGTTAAAGTTCATTCACATATCCATCCATCAATTCTGTCCATCAATTTAGCATTGACATTTTCTAATGTCAATTTTTGAGACATGTTAGCAATAGCAACTGTCAATTTGGTATAAGATTTGTAGACGTAGACAAATTGTAGTTTACTCACAAACGCTTTATTCTCTAAATACTTAAGAGATGTTCGGTATAATAACGTTAGCAACAGTTTTTATTGGCTGGCACTTCATATAGGTTGTCTAGCGGTAGGAGGGTATCTTAACAAATATTGAGGATGCTTTCTTATACCTGGGTTTGGTTTTGTGACTACCATCTTTCATTAGTAAAAACGGCGTAGTCGGCGGCTATTTGACACAGTCTTCTTATAGTCGCGCTAGAGTTTTCAACCAACGTCCGCTTGAAGTTAATAATAATTAATGGGCTTTTTTATTCTTATTGAAATGCAGAGTTGTCCCTGATACACACATATATATAACGTTTTTAAGTGCTACTTTCAATTGTTTATCGTCCACATCTTGAGGTAAAGCTCTGGTCAAACTGAAGCGAACCTCGTAGAGGCAGGACAAAATTCGCTCGCGTCTATTGTGCTACCGAAGTTGTACGGAACGTATTAATATTTTGGCAAGTACTAGGATTGTCCACTAAACCAGTCGACATAAGTTGACTGAATATTTGAGGCGGACTTCGGTTTTGATTTGCAATGGCATTCTATCATCAACGACCCATTAATGCCCCACTGCTGGGCACAGGTCTCCTCTCAGAATGAGAAGAAACCACAAACCTTCGAGAACTTTGCAAAGAACTTTCAGATGTATAGGTTTCCTCACGATGTTTTCCTTCACCGATAAAGCAAGTGATAATTCATTTCTAATACGCACATTTGAAAAATTAGAGGTGCGTGCGGGGTTCGAACTCCGACCACTCAGTTTGAGAAGCCGGAATCTTAACCACCAGGCTATCACTGCTCTCATCTCATATGACATTCTATATTGAATTGCAATATCATATGCACATATTCTTCTTTTGTTAGCGTTATCAACAATAGAATTTCTTCTTCGTAATCAAGAAACAGACTTGTCCATTAACAAGTCAGGATCCGCGAACATAAAATCTCGAAAAGGTACTAAGAATATTGATATGTCAAAGTTAGCGTCGCAATAGAAGGCTAAAGCGCTCGAACGAAATGCGATAATTCGTACCTCGTACCTCACAGAATTAGCCTTTGTTGACTATTTGTTGCTTTATTAGCAATAAAAATACTGTATGGGTGAAAGTATCGGCAGCACACCTTTCAAGCTTAGACTCTATGCCACCAAATAAGACCTGAGAAATAATTTTGCATTCTCAAAACGAAATGTTATGATTATAATTACAAAGATTCTTTATGAAATTATATTAAATAAATTACAAAATGGCAAAGAAAATATTTCAATTCATGTATTTGAAGTCGCATTTCTAATTTATAATAATATAAGTAGCTAGAGTTTAAGTACGTATATTTTTCACATGGTAAATCTATTTAGATTTACTAAACATTTACAAGATTTAGAATTCAATTTGGTTACTTTGTCTTTTACCGATAGTCACTTTTTTCATGATTATTTGTATGGTGATACTTTTTCTGCAGTAAATAAATAAAACGACATTATAATATAATGAACTTAAAACGTTTATTATAATTCTTTTTACATTCAACTTCAACGCCTATATAAACTTGTATGTAATCTATCTTACCCAAAGATATCCAAATATAATTTATCGTACTTCCTAGTTCTATTCTGCAAATCTCAAAATGTGTATTTTTTACATACTCCCATGTTTATGTTAAACTGGTAACACCGTATTTAAATGTTATAAAAAAAATCAAACTAAATCGATTGTGTTCTAAATGTAGACGTAGAAAGGGAGACGGAACGAATGTAATTCGGGAGAAGGTAGATAAGGAAATGGAAGAGTTGTAGTGATGAGTAACGGTGAGAGAAAATATCGTGAGGAAACCTAGACATCTGAGAATTCTCTTTAAAGTTCTCGAAGATGTGTGAAGTCTACCAATCCGCACTTGACCAGCGTGGTGGGCTAGGACCTAACCCATTCTTCTTCTCATTTTGAGAGGAGACTCGTATGACGCAGTGGGACATTAATGGGTTAATAATGAATGAAGAGTTCAACAAAAGTTGAACATTCGAACCTTTAATTTTTACCTATTACGCATCAGAATATTTTTTAGGCTGTAACATAAAATATGCAAGAAGAGTATGCAGATTAAACAAACTTATTTTTGCCTCTTCCAGTACTTACTGATACCATTTGTAAAAATAAAAGTAACATTTATTTCAGCGTTCGTTAAAACTATGTCCGGGTGAAATTCGATAAATGAATTAAATTTAAACAATAAATTAAAACAAATCTTTAAATATTAGTCATAAACCGCACCACCATTCAAATTGTTCATTTATTTGCTATAGATAGTATAATCTATTTTTTTTGTTAAACATTTGCAAAAGGAATACCCGGTAAGATGAATAATGAAATAAAAATGTAAAAAAT
This sequence comes from Phareas burnsi, assembly GCA_018249415.1. Taxonomy (NCBI): domain Eukaryota; kingdom Metazoa; phylum Arthropoda; class Insecta; order Lepidoptera; family Hesperiidae; genus Phareas; species Phareas burnsi. The sequence continues at coordinate 7,881 of DWKL01001766.1, read as the reverse complement.
ATTTTTAGCTGCAAATTATTTTCAAGGACCCCGTAAGATCACGATTATATCCAAATGTCCGGGGTTTTTAATTAACTTTTTGTCCGGAATCAGGAACGTAGTGACGATATCTCGATAGTTGTGAGAGAATATTCAAAAATTAAGAAATATTCAGGTATAAAATCATTCCCATTCTGTCCTATTACTCATTCCAAACACAATTGAAAGCCCATACACTTTCTATATAAACGTTTTTGACTATGCTTAAGACAATAATTAAAATAATTTACATCATCACAGAATTTGCTTGGTTTTTCTTTGTAATAGTAATACTTGGTAGATGCAGATGTGCAAGCTGTCCAATGTTCAGTGGTCACTATAACTTCTGGATATCAATAATCTATCCCAAGACTAGAATCCTGTCTAAAATAGATTATAGATTGTCCGTACGCTTAAGGACTAAATTGTTTGTATGATTTTCTTTGTTTTAAGTAGTACAGCTGCTGCAGCACGAATGTTGCTGCTGCAGAAATAACGATAAATTTGTCTTGCACATTATTTAAACATCTATAAGAAATCATTTTTTGGATTATAAATAATTTTATAAACAAAACAATTTCTTTTAATTTTATAATATCAGTATATAATTTATTATGTACATCGTACTTACTAAATGTTACGTTATTTAAATTCTAGCATTTTACTAATTGTTTTAACTATTTGTTATGAAAACATAAATATAAAAAATTGTGTATGCCCGCGCCGAACATAATGACCGTTGTTAAGTTCCGCGCAAAAGGCTACGCAGTAGACGAATTTCAGGCGCCGTTGAAATTAAAATTAGTCAAGTACGTTAATATTTTTATTACTGTTATTTACATAAAATAAAAAACAAAGTTTTGACGACCTGATACCGCTTACCAAGCGCAAGTGCAAAACGATCATAAAGTTTGGCGCGGAATACACTAGATGTGTTATTTGTAGATAATAAATAAAATATAATTTTTTATTACCTATCACTTTTGACTAAATTTTTACTTTAATTATATTTATACGATGACCAGAATATTTTCTCAATGAATAGGAAAAAGATCTCAAAAAATGGATTTGCATACTTATTCTCCGAAGTACATATCTTACATCCCCACTTTTTTTAAAAAAAAGTACATTTATAACCCTGAAAATTATTCTATATAATTCCACATACAATTTAAATTTTACACTTGAAATGAACTTTTATTGACGAATTTAACTTACCATTTCTTGAATTGGCTTTCAATCACTCAATTTTAGTTTCAAATTGCACTATTTTTCACAAGTAAATTGCACTTATGACTAAAAATTCAGCTGTAGAATTATTTCGTCACTGATTCACACTGACCAACGAACAATGTGCCCGTCTCCGGCGCGAACACGTACACCTGGTTCTCCCTGAGCAGGGCGTTGGCGGAGTTCAGTTGCTGGAACTTGCACGCCATGTCTTTGAGGAAGTTGCTGTCGCGGTGGCGGACAAGCAGAGCGTTTGATCGCGGAGACACCGAGAGCAGCTCCTCCACGGGCAGCTTCACGATGTGGCGCGAAAGCCGGCTCAGCACATACATGGTGGCTCGCTCGCGGAACAATGAGTCGCATTCTTCCGTGCTCGAGACCACTGATAGTATCTGTTGGAGATTCATTGTGTATATTTATAACGCTTTCTACGATAGCTCCACTAGGTTTTCCTGTGTCGTGGGTACCTTGGACAAAGATGAGTACACAAACTGGACCCGAGTATCCAGAGTAGAAGTTTAAATGCATAATGTAGATGTTATTGTTATTTGACCGGGAATTAAAGCCGGAACTCTTTGCGTGTTAGACCTGTATGGTTGTCACTGTCTCTTCCACATGGGCCCAGAAAATATAATGGAAGAAGTTAACGAGCCTATAGCCCACCTGATATTAAATCGTCACTGCTACTCAAAGACAACTATAAACATCTTATTAAACAAAAGTCATATCTAAAGTCGACCACATCGCACATATAACAGAACAACGACGTAATTACGTTTTTACAATTTTTCAACAGAAGTGTTTATATGTTTGCTATTGTAAATATCGCTCGTATTTTCAGTCATATCAATTCATGTCTCTATTGAAAGCTACTCTAAGAACTACTCTGAGATATTTTTCCGTGGACAGATCTACGACAGGAACTAAACATATCAACATTTCAACATTCCAATTTTGACATTTTCTGCACTTACGTCATTGTTCTTTTAGATGAGCGATATGTTGTCGCGTTGCTACTTCTGAGGATAAGGATGGAACACTTTGAGAAATCGCAAAATAGCCACGCATCTGCGATCGACCTCAAGTTATTCCATTCTTATTTGAGGTGGATTACAGATGTTCATGAACATCAGTTTCCATTTACAACCAGGTTTGCATTCTCCTTTATTACTTGTACCTTTAAAAATAATTTCAGATGACCAAATGCAATACACATATCGTACACATATTTACAGCCAGTTGGTCAATAGTACTTTTATAATACTGCAAGTTAAGTTAAAGTACTACATAATTCATCATCAATCAAAGTAAGTTGCAACAATGTGGCTTACCGCATGTTTCAAAACGGGCTTTTCCGGCAGAAATATTTGCGGATCACAGCACTCAAACCACGAAGAGTTCATCATCAACTTATTAATGTCCCACTGCTTGCAACGGGTCTCCTCTCAGAATGAGAAGGATTAGGCCATAATCCACCACGCTGGCCAATTGCGGATTGGTAGACTTCACACACCTTCGAGAACTTTGAAGAACTCTTAGATATGTAGGTTTCCTCACGAGGTTTTCCTTCACCGTTCAAGCAAGTGATAATTAATCTCTAATACGCATATAACCTCCAAAAACTAGAGGTGCTTGCGGGGTTCGAACCCCGACCACTCAGCTTGGAGCGGGAATCTTAACCACTAAGCTATCACTGCTCTTACATATTAGTAAACTTATTTATTATTTCTATCGCAATAACAAAAGACTTGACCCGTGCCTTGCCGTCACTTACTAGGGTATTTTACCAAATTACTAAACTATACTCACCATTGCATATTGAAGGGGATTGTTAGTCAATTTCTTGAAATGTTTGTTACACTGACGCAACACATCCACGTATCTCTCACCGTCAGATGTTAGTTTCGGCTCCATGTAATTAAAATTAGCGAATGATTTCACCTTGATCATCGAGCTTGGCTTACATTGGCTTTTGTTAGAGTCACTAATTTCAGTATTCAATGACAGATTGATTTCAATAAATTCTCTATTATTACTATTCGTATTTTGATCATCAATAACATCACTGGCAACTTTGTTTAAAATTTCTTTTTCTTCATACAGTTTATCATTAGATGTATTCTCCGGTTTTTTATTTTCGTAGTTATTTCCTTTGTTCCCATGATTCCAAATGATTTGTGCACAGTTTTTTGATGACCAGTAAGTGGGTTGAGTACAGGGTAACAGTTTTTCCGTTAAAATGACGTACTCGTCGGCTACCTTCCACAAGGGTTTTGACGAGTCCAGCCTTATGATAGACCTATCGGATTGGAGGGTAAATACGTATTGGTCCGCCAATATGGTCTCGTTCAAAGTGAGAGCGGAGGGTGGTTCGACTCGACCGCACTCTACCCACGGCAGTTCTAGAATCAAGACAGGTATTCGATAATATTTGTTTGTTATACACATGTTTCTACACCTATAAACTTTAAATTAAATGTCCCTATCTGATTTAGATATAATGTCTGTGTATTATGTTTCTTAAGATGCTTATCAGCATGATATCATTTTTTGGTTGTATGTCTGAACTTATCTTGAAAACTGCAGAAATGCTCTTGATTCGACTGAATTTGTAACGGTCAATATATGCCATTTTTATCCAGAAATTAATAATTTTAAAGAAATTTGTGCGAAAATTTAAAAATCTTTACATTTGGGTCTACAGCTTTTCACTTTGCAATTGTCGCTAGGGTCGTTAACAGATCCTATAATTTGAAAACGTTGAAAACTTACACAGTGGCAAAATCCAGAGCCTCAGTATAATATAATAACTAATAAAAGTGTACTAAAATAATTGTAAATAAATATGAATGAATATTAAGACGAGCATATGCGGGAGGAGGTACAATAAATATGAATTAATATTAAGACAAGCATATACGGGAGGAGGTACAATAAATATGAATTAATATTAAGACAAGCATATACGGGAGGAGGTACAATAAATATGAATTAATATTAAGACGAGCATATGCGGGAGGAGGCGCTTACGTTATATTACACCTACCCTATAAAATATGTCTATGGTTCAACTACTTCCTTTCTACTATTTCTACAAATTGAATATCGATTATATATAGCATCCGATACATAGTGTTACAATATTACATAGGGCACCAATGATATTCCGTATGAATTAAAATCTCAAATTTTTCACCAATATACAAGTTGTCTATAAAAGCTTACATGTAACCATACAGAAATGCATGAGCTGCTAAGAGCAATGCAGAAGTAACTATAGTAACATTTTTAATTACGTAACGAGTGCTCACGATTTGCGGTTTTTTAATTGCCTATATTCCGACCCAGTTGCATGGGCCGTGGTCACGGCGAAACGGCGGTGGCGGGAAGAAACTATTGAAAGGCACTAGTGGTAGATTAGTCTCTACCCTACGTCTAGTTCGTTTTTCTTTTTGTTTACCATATCACGACACACCACACTAACTGTATCTTCACGCACCGAACTATATTATTATTACAATTAAAAATCGCAAACCGTGAGTACTCGTTACGTAATTAAACATGTATAATTGCCGCGATAATATTAGCTTAAAATAACCATAGTAAATTCTGGTGCCATCTGCTTAAATTGTATCACCTTCAAATTAAACGAATACCTATGAAGTATGAAATTAGAAGAGCACTTACCACTTTTCATGAAATCATGACACTCTGATTGTGTTACGTTTAAGTTAGAATGCACAGGTTGTAGAGTTAACGGTTGTATCAAGGGTGTTTGTTGTAATCGATTGTACAAAATCGTAGATGTAGCTTTCTTCCGGGGTGCAATAATAGGCCCCAGTTGCGGTACTGTCGGTAATAATGGATGTAGGACTAAAGAATCAGGGGTGTTCATTTTGGTAGCGACAGCAGGTTTGAACTTTGAACGCATTGTGGGTTGTACAGATGTTTGTTGGAATGTGGATCTCACTGTGGGTTTATTGGGTAAGAATGCTAATTTTGATGACGTATTCGGTAATATAAGTGTGAGGGATGCTAATGTATTGTTTTGCGGGTTAGCGGCTACTGAAGATTCGCTGAGAGTCGATTCAACCGGTATTTCTGGAATTGTACCTGCAAATAATAGGATTGTTGAAACTTTTGTCTGAATATTACGATCTTTACAGATCAGATAGAATATATTTATTGTAAATATTGTATCATCTTTCTTATATAATTTCATCGATTTGTTCCTGTTTATTGTTCTTTTATTTACACGCCTACCACATATTTTCACATTAACCCAGGGTGTACTGGCAAAGAATGTTTATAAAGCAATACTTGTAACCTTTGTAACACATAGAAAAGATGTTTATATAGAAGAAATAAATAAATAATGAAATGTATTCAGGATGTAAAAAAGTATGGCTGGTTGCCATTAGCCATCGTCTACGCATAGACAGCATTATTATAAGAAATGACAATACGGAAAGCGATTAAGAGACGAAAGAAAGCAAAACGCAAAAAAAAAATGAGGTATGCATTCATTTATTAGAAAAATAAGTGCGTTTAACTTTTATGTTTAGTTGTAATGAAGCATCTTTGAAATCGTAGCCGTTTTATTTGTGTAAAATGTTCATTTACACATTCATTTTCAAAATTAACCTTTTTTAAGCACATGGATGCGGTAGAAATTAAATGTAAGGTTATAATATTTTATATCAGCTACATGTTATTAATTTCAATATTTCAACCAAAAGGGTACAGCTAGAGGCAGTCAAGATTCCAATCATTTTGGATTTTGATTGGCTTCAATTATTCCCGGCTCATGGATCAGATTTATTTCCTATAATCTTATATATATATTGTCATTTATTATTATAAGGAATGATAATAATAAGTATAAATATTAATTCATTATTATGTATTTATCTTATTGTTCTTATTTTTTTAATATATCCGCTAAATTCTTTATTTCTTTGACTCTGATATCACTAATCCACCCGGTTTTACTTTAAACTTGATTTTCAAAAAGCATATATTCTGTAATGTTACTTTAGATCAATTTTTATTTTGTTTTGAGTCTTGCGCCAATTTTGGCAACGAACTTTGGCACGAATATATGATCGTAAAATAACATTAAATATAAAAAATAATCATTTACAAAAATACTACATTGTATCAATGGGATTTTTGATACAGTAAGCAACAGTAATATTTCCATATTTAATTTAACCGATTGAGTTGTACGAGATAAAAACTGCAGTAATCCTTTCACATTAATTTCTATAAAAAATAACTCACCACCCAAATTTTGAAATTGAGTTATGACGGCAGGTAGCGAATTCTGCGTTTGCGTCTGCAACGATGGCTGAGTGACATTTGTTTTCACTATATTGCACATTTTACTCTCCTCTTGCGTTGGCACTTGAATAAGGGCTTTTACGCACGGGATTAATAGCAACTGAGGGCCTTTGCTAAGGGTCTTATTTGTAGGATGTACACGTGGTTGCGTATTAACACTTGTACCATTATCAACGTCATCTTCAATAGTCACTGTTTCCGCTAAAGAGGACACAGCAGTGATAATCGGCGTTACTTCGGTATTATCAACAACGAGCTTTTCGCCTGGGTCCACTAAGAAAGGCTGGGTCCGTACATCTATTTCGGGTAATACGTTCCTCCGTTTCTTTTTGTTAGATGGCCTTTTTATTATAGTACATTGTAATATATTATCTAGATCGTCTTGATCTTTATTTGAATCGGTAGGTATGTTAGATTTATCTTTGTTATGGGATTTAGATGTAGATGTGCTATGTTCATTGGTTTTATCTTTATTATGTGTTTCCGGGTCAGCTGTTTCTTGTTGTTCTATCCCTTCGATCGGGTCCAATATAATTACGTCATTTTCGACAACCTTTGAATGTTCATTTGGTTTTTTATTATTCTCATCCGCGGAGCCCTTAGATGTAATGCTTGGCTTTTTAAAAGTCTCCTCGTTTATGGTACTGGAGTTTAAGTCCTTGAGCTTGATTGTTTCTTTACTACCATTACATTGATCAATAATTGACGCAACTACCTAAAAAAGTTTAAATAATTGGGTTTTAAAATACAACGCACCGTATGCGTGCGAGCCGCACGGGTGGCTCGGATAGTAAAACAGGACCGGTGTATTTGCCGCAGTCAGCGTGTTAATGTTAAGTAGTTACATTTATTTACACTGATCCCTTAACCAACGTGCAGTACTACAGGTCTGTAGCCACCGCAGCATGGACATATGGAACCAATATAGAAAGGTCTGCTCTCATTCGATTTACAGATGCGACAACCCCTGATGACTAAGTCGGACCACAGATGTATGTCAATGAATGATAGCAGAGAGAATGCTTGGGATGTTACTAGTGCAGTCTAAAACATTTTCAGGCTCGTGTAATAATGAAAAACGAATGTAATAAGAATGTGATAATAGTGTAATAATGATGGGAGCAGTGATAGACTAAGAGCAGTGATAGCCTAGTGGTTAAGATTCCGACCTTTCAAGTTGAGTGACCGAGGTTCGAACCCCGCACGCACCTCCAATTTTTCGAGATTATGTACGTATTAGAAAATAATGATCACTTGCTTTAACGGTGACGGAAAATATAGTGAAGAAAT
>DWKL01001765.1:0-13939 GCA_018249415.1 Phareas burnsi | reverse complement strand
TGGATCCTTGGATTTTAATCCGTGTCTGATATCTTAAATTACTATATATCAAATTAGCTGTTATATAGTTTGATGCTACGCAAAGTACCTGCAATGGAATGTCGGTATCCAGTTCGAATTTGGTAATCTTTTCAGTCCACGGCGTAAATTGTTTTGTTTCAGAATCAATATAGAAATCGAAAACAGTACCGCCTGCGGGGAATTTAACATTTTTAAATTCATTTACCCACCACTTCGTGAATTCTGCAAAATCAATCACATGATATAAATGTATTTTATTTAAATAAAGTTGATAGGTAGTAGAACTATAATTCGCCCAGGGAAGTGCTCCGCCGCCCGCACAATCCGCCGTAAAACAATTCTTGTGTTTCCATTGGAGAGGTGCGGTTGTTAAGTACATTTACAGAGAAGCAACCATCTTAATCCTCAGGAGAATCAACGCATCTATGTACGACCTCAGATAGAACTTCAGTCCTATTTAAGCTTAGATGTAGGTGTCCGTGGGCTACAGTGACCACTTAACATTAGGTGGCCTGCATGCTCGCTTCAAACATGAGAAAAGAAAGTAACGAAATGTATATTAATCGTTGACACTTACCCACTCTATAATCAACATTTGTATCCTGAAACATGGCGGACCCAAAAGCCCAAACACAAGCAAAAACAAAATACATGTCGTGCCATTCCTTGGGACAATCTGGCGGAGTATTCTCTGGCACTAGCAAACAGTTTAGGAGATGACAAAGCATTTGTACATGTGCCATATCAGCTATGGGTGTTATCTTCTTAAATCTATTCCTCACTGTCTCCAAACATGGCGGAATGTATTTGTCGAACAATATAACTAAGTTGGATTTTTCTGCCGGAATCTTTCTAGTCTCTACCCAGCTAGTGACATAGCTAGAAATAAAAAAACACTTTAGAATTCTCTTTCCTCTTAGTGACAGATGCACACACATAAAAGGTGATAAAGCTATAAATCGACCAGAGAGATACCACCAACGCACTAATAATCTGCCGTGAAGCAATTCTTGTGTTTCAGTTGGAGAGGTGTGGTTTCTGAGTACACTACAAGAGTAGCAACGCATCTATATACGACCTCAGATAGAACTTAAGTCGTGCTTGACGTTTTATATAAATGTCGATGCTACTCCTTTGCTACTCTCCTAACTTAAAAAAAATAAATACACAAGTACGTAGAAACTAAGCTAAAGTAAATAACTAAACGGTGTTTCTTAAACAAACACACTCCCCTTGGTAACAAGCTATAAGAAATTATAAAATAATACGTACGGATTCCAGCCCAAGTCTTGAGGGTTAATGTATAAAATACCAGCTCTTGATACAGTAGCAGGCGTCGCAGTTCGAAGGTTAGAAATCTCAAACATAAGTCTCATTGTTGGCGTTAGCGCAATTCTTTCGTTGCTGGCTAAAGTTAATATTTTGTTATCATCCATAACTGTATTCAGAGACTCAATCCACATCGGATCTATATCTCCGTCTAACAAAATCCACTTTGGATTCTCTCCGACAATATTTGCTTGATCCCTCATTATTACCGAGAATAATCCATCTTTCCATTCTCTTGTGGCCGGATTTATGATACCAAATAATTCATCATTAGTTACTGCTTTTGGATTTAGATCATTATAAATAGGCTTCTTTCTTAAATTTTGATATGTTTTAAAAAGCGTTTTCCAAACTTGTGTTTTTCCGGTGCCTGCGTTCCCAACTATAAAAACAGAATGTCGTACTTCTAGTAATTCTTCTAACTGAACTACTTTAAGAATAAAATTGTCTTCTGGTTGAAGCATTAAATCCATAGCAGCTTGCTTGACAGTCCTTTCAAATTCTAAATCTCTCTTCCTTGGCACTTCAAGAGCAGGAAATAAGTCGCCAATTAAACCCATGAATACAGGCATATCATCTGTTACTATTTTTGGTATATTAAAATCCCGCAATGTTCTCATCAATACCTCTTCTTCAGGTCTACCAGGATCACCTCTCTATTTAAAATAGTGTCATATTTTATTACATTTATTTTTATTTACAAAATCATTATTAGTAAAATATATATAACAATAAAATTACTACCTTTAGAGAACCTGCAACGACGAGAACAGATTTAATGGCACGTAATCCCCAATCGTAATGATCTTGTTTTGATAACAATTCCTTGCATAAAGTATATAATGTAATGAATTTTCTTGCTAATATTTTAGCATCTTGGAAACCCTCAGCGACTAGCATGATTTCACAAATTAGTTCAAAATCAGGAACAACCATGGCACAAGGCCTAAAGAGAGCCTTTAAATTTTCAGGCAATTCTGTTCTACCAGCATATCCCGGATTCATAGTTATGAAAATTCCAACTGTTGGTACTAGAACAATGATTTCACCCATGAAATTAAATTTATCCTTCTTGTCCCTGCAATTATTGAATTTGTTTTAATAAATACTACAATAGCAAATGTGATGCCAAATTACAATATCATAATTGAATACCACCTTATAGCATCTTGAACAGATTTCACTTGCACAGCTACTACGGACAAGACTTCAACCGATATTCTATTAAATTCGTCAAAACAGCCCCAAGCTCCTGTTTGTGCTAAACCTTTGTAAATATTTCCACAAGACTGCAAAGCAAATCAATACAAATTATGATACAACCGATATAACTTTACAGATATGTTTTATAACCTTATACTTAGAAACTTAATATTGACCTGATAATCCATTTGTTCGGAACAATTGAATACATACACCATAATACCCAAAGCTCTTCCTAGATCTTTAGTAGTCTCAGTTTTACCTGTACCAGCTGGACCGGCAGGACCGCCACCCATAATTAAATGTAGAGACTGAAAACATCCACGTGTTTATGAATAATTAAATCCAATAATATGAAGACGTTAATAATTATTATTTTTTTTGTTTAATATTATACCTGAGTCAATGTGATATAACAACGATCAGTTAATGGTGTGATTACCAATCTCGGAGTGTTCCCCAAATATTCGTAGCTATATCTGAATTGAGCGTCACATATATTAGCGAAGCAATGTAACTCCTTTTCATCCCATCTGAAATCGATTGTATCTTGTGATGTTATATTTAACAAATATAATATAACTATTATAAAAAGAAAATGTGTCACTATGATATTGAGGATATGACAGTTCGGTAAAGCATGATTAATGGAATAACCTGTGACTAATAGGTGCAGATGATTTATTAAGCAAATCTCTCTGAACCTGTGTCTCAGCTGCGATTGCCACTGGAAAGCCGATCCTGCTTCCACTTTACCCTGAATCAGTTTACTTACAACATCTCTAGAATGTACATCTATAGTACATATAGTCATGATTTTCTGACGGTCTTGCTTGCTAAGCTCGCCAATCAATAAAGTGATCAAAGTACTAAGTTGAGCTAATTGTTTTTTATAATAATCCTTAAGAGCATTGTCATATCCTTCTTCTAGTCTTGCAAAAGCTATATTTACTTCCGTAGTCCACCAAATTTGCGAACAACATAGCGACACTTGTGCCATGAAATCAAAGAGCCACTGCTCTCGTGGTTTTTCTTCGTACGAAACTATAGCTTCACCAAAATATTGGCGAATCGTAGATCGCATTATATCTTGCAATCGATTTAACCATATTTCAACCTGCAATATATTTTATTTTTTTATAAAATAATCTTAATAAACTAAGTTAATATTATTGATATAAACCTAGGACCCACCGCTCCAGTACAATCACAACTTCCGTGAAAAGGTACAAGTTCACCATCCTTTGCGATCATCCCCGTGGCCACTTTCTCACCAGGCTTACCATTTTCGATAAACTGAAGTTTTGCTATAGAATCAAATAGTTTAGTCAAGTGCCTGGAAAATTAAGACATAGCTTAATCCATTAAATACTTTTCACATTAATTATGAATCCTAATATATTATATTTACCTGATAACCAAATCTGCTTGATTTCCGTTTGATAGAATGTCCAATAAATCTGCTGAAGAGACGAAATAAAATCTCGGGAATGCAAGTCTTTTGGTTTCTAAATACTCAGCCAACGCCTTTTCACATATGACTAAATCTTTTTGCAAGCTGTCAAGTGTTGCTACTAATCCTTCCTTATTAGTACCTTTTACAACGTTCGGGGTTTTGGCCATATCTTTTGATAGTACCTGCACATAGATGAATCCTCTATTAGTGTCATTGCCTATCTACAACTGAAATAAATCATTTCATCGTAAAACTCACTTTAAACTCCGCGTCTATTCGATCAAATCTCGTTGAATCCTCGGGAAGTTGTTTCCTTATATCTTCGGAACTCATGAAGATGCTCTCTAAATGAGTCCACGTTCTTTGAACTTCAAACCATACCGTTATGACTTGATCCGCTATTGACAGTTTTTGCTGCCAACTTGAAACTTCTTCTAAGAAGTGAGCAATGAACTTAGAAGTGATAAGATTCTGAAGCTGAACCTACAATATTGTTTAATTTTGGTAATAAGTTAATATGCATAGTTCAACAATTTCAACAACAAGAGATTATAAATTTATAATTGCCTGATTCTCTTCCAAGGTTTCTATAAGTTCCTCACTAGCCCTTAATAGAATACATCCTGTGCGTGTATGCATTTCTTGTTCAAATTCCATTCCACTCCAAGTTGTATTAAGATCCTTCAGGATTTTTTCCATGGACATTTCCTTTACTGCTTTATCTACTATATTTTTAACTTCATCTTCACATTCATGCAAATTAAGTGCTAATAAATCTGCTAGAGTAGTATTTTTGTCCATAACGATCCTCACCTAAGTACCATAAATAAAATTAACAGAATACATAACGCCATTTCGTAGTCCACCTATTTGAAAAAATGTGAAGAACTTTGTACACGTTGCATGACATTGAAAAGACATATCGTGCACGTAAGCACGTGAAAACATTGCAAAACACAAACATTCGTTACAGAAACCACTAGGCATTGTCATACTTACAGTGAGTTCAGGTGGTAATGCAGCTAAGCTCTGTGGATAATAAACATATTTACATTCCCGAAACATCGCACTCCACACATTCATAAACATAACTAAGAAATTTATGTACAGTAAACGTAATGGCATTCCCTTTTATGCACTCATGTCATTCTGGACGAACCAAACAAAATTGAAAAATAAAAGGAATATTCGCATGCCTTTGTTTAAAAAAATCATTAAGAATGATGCACCCAAACATGCAAATTGCACAATAGTAAAATTGATGTCCATCAACTTTCCAATAGAAAGGAGACGAGCCACATATAATGGGAATATTTACACTGGAAGTAATTTACAAAATTTTCATTTTTCTTCTGTTCTACGCATGTTAGGTACCTTTGTGGTTCTCATAAGTTGGTCCCAATGTCTCTCTCGTATAGCCGGATTTTGAAGTTCGCCAACAGCTCTTAAAGATGTTAGCATATTTTTCACTGTAGCTTCCAAATTAATGTAAGTGTCCCAACTGAAATAATTGATAGCATTTAATTCTGACACAGTTATCTTTATACTTCTATTGATAAAATCAGTATGCATTTTAAAAGTATTTTCATACCTCCTCATTTCCTTATCCAATAAACGTATCTCTTTAGCAAATTTCTTACATTCAATATCCATATTTTCTACATCTATCTTGCGCCAAGGTGTAGTTTTCCAATCTTCTATACTTGTTCTTACGATATATACGTAGTCCCAAAGTTGCTAAAAAGTCCGCTTCGATTAATAACTTTTATCCTTTTATGTATAACACTATTACTACCGTTATTGTATAGTATGTTACCTTCAGCATCCGAAGTTCTTTACGACATTGTTTTAATAATTTGAATTCCGGCACATTAACTTCAAACAACGAACCTGACTCTTGTATATTCTTCATTTCGTCTTCCAAATGCAACATTTCATTATCAACCCTCGACATTACCGCATATGGATCATCGCACTCGTATTTAAAGAACTGTTAAATAATATTTTGTGTATAATATGAAATTAACGGAATATAATTGGGATAATATTCACAAAAGTAGATACTAGTGATACATACATCATATCTCTTGAAGACTTCTCTATAATATGTTACGTGTAAGTCAAATGTAGTTATTTTTTTTCGTATGCAAGATACTTCAGCTGCCTGCAATGGAGCAACTTGTTGTTTTACTGTCAAAGCGAGTTTCTTTGTTGATTGCCATTGCTCGGGTAGTTCCTTGGAATAAAATAAAATTTTAGTATATCTTTTACAAAACTTAATGTTAAATCCGCAACTCTGCGTAAATAAAAATCACTAACTTGTAAAAGAACATTGACTTCTTCAGGGATATCCATATCATAAAATTTAAGTAACTCTATAGTTTCTGTTAGGGGATGGAACATATCATCTGTAGTTGCAGTTCTATCTTTAACATGCATCAAATAACCCATTACAGTAACTAGAGCATCATATTCGCCCTCTGGAACTGGTTGGAGTAGGCCTAAAAGCAAAGTATATTATAAAATGCAATATGCTTAATTTTTACAAGACTTACAAAATATAAAAATATAAGTAAGTATCGTATTAGATATTACCTTCATCAGCCTCATGGATAAAATTCCCTAGATCAGTAAGACTAGATGTCACGTTATTGACCAAATGTTCTTTATACATATTGCCCCATTTCCGAACAGTGTTCAAGAGAGCTTGACGAAATGGTCTAATGTCCACCTAAGAAATAAGTGTCAGTTACTTAGCTATTACAAATATATAAATTTTAATTGAACGACATAAACAGGTGTAAGTCAAAGTTACCTGAAACCAGGAGTTAAATACTTTATATGACTCCATGTCCTCTATGTCCAAAAAAAGGTTTTCGTAATGATCAATTTGTTCTCTAAAAGCTTCCATTTTTGGAGTACATGGTACCGGAGCTTGGACGTCTTTATCTTCTGATCCAATTTTGTCTATCTCATCTGCAGTCAAAATTCTGCCATATGTTAAAAAAACTTCCATAATGGCGTCTCTCTCTTCCAACCAAAGGTATGAATAATTTTCAAACGTTTTACAAAAATCACTCGCTTCTTCGATAACTCTATCAATACCATTTAAAATATCGTCTTTCATTTCTATTATGTCATCGTTACTTACAATTTGATCTTCATATGATTCTTCTTTTGTACAATCTATTCTTTCAATCAATGCCGACATTTTTAATATATCATTTATTAGATTGTCTATCATTGCTGTGAACCCTTTCTCATCATTCGGATCCAAACTTGGGACAAAAACCATGTCAGGTTCCCACAATTCTAGCTGAGATTCAAAAAATGGAGCAAGTTTATTTTTGGGATTCATATGTTCGGATATATAGCCCAAACTGAAATAAGAGAAATGAAATAATTCTATTTTCGCGTTTTGAAAATTTATTTTAAGTTTACTTTAAGTTAACTAACTAATTTAAGTTACTTACCTGCAAGCTACACACTTAAAAAGTGCTTCTTCAAATAAATTATCTATAAATGATACGTATGACTGCCAAATGTCACATTCTTGATTATCTTGCATATTAAACATTTCCATATTTTCTTTGAGCAAAAATTTGATACGATCTGCTGTTTCGTGAATATCAGAATAACGCTTATTTATTCTGTCCTGACGATCTTCTAAATTTAAAAGCGTATCCTAAAATAAGATATTATGAACATTATTAAAGAAACTTGTATCATGTCATAAGGAGCAAATGCCGTTCAACTTACCTTCTTGCCCTCTTTTCTTTCAAACAGTGGTTGTGATGACCAGGTTTTCATTATATCTTTCATTTCCTTTAAATTGTCTTGAATTTTTGACATACGCTGATACAAACTTCCTACTAACTTGTGTAATTCTTGTAAACAATTCCAAAGATCTGTAACATTTAAATAATATTATGAAGCTTCAATTGTATGTATAAGGTTTGTTTATATGTATTGCGTTTCACCTTTTGAATTCCAATTTAGTTCGTTTTGTGCCATTTCAATCCTTTGATCAATTGCTTTGATTTCATCCTCAACTAAATCGAATTCTACTTTTTGACTGTTTTTTCTTATCTGGTTATACCAATCTATTGTAATGCCAAGATTAATCCTGTATTGCCTGTAAACTTCCTGCTTTTCAAATAATTCCTTGCTTTCGTTGGGCAATAAATTCTGGACGTCAGGATTGGTGCGGAGATGGTGAACTTCCTTCATTAGATCCAAAAGCTACAAAATATCAGATAAGACTTTACTCTTTAATAATCAACACTCGATTATGTCTTACAACCGTTACCTATTCTAATTTCGAATTCATTTGAATAATTGCAAAAAAAATCCAATAAGGAACCACATTAATTATTTAAAATACATACCGCAGGGCTAAAATTTAAAATGAGATCGGATCCTTGTCGAGATAATATAGTCTTATCAGTTTTCTCCTCAATTATCTTTGGTATATTCACTGCCCAATCATCAAAGTATTTTTTCTTAAATTCATTAATATCGTCCATGAGTTTCTCGTATCGAGCAAAAATTTTGACCGCATCGTCCGTTTCTTTTATCCTGTATTTCAAACATACTTTATTATTATTTATTTTGATTCTTTAAAGCTAAAGGGCGTTTATATTAAAGCGATATTTATTTGCATTACAGATTCATCGGTTTTATTGTTTTGTAAAAAGTGCAATCTACACTAAATCAATATATTGATATTCTAATACATTACAGTATGTGTATAACAGGGAATCTACCATTAATTAACTAAAACACAATGTCATGTTTCAAAATAGCCAAAATTGTACCCTGACTGGCCCAAAGATTTTATTCTAGGAAGAATGCAAGCAAATAATCAGCTTTCGCAATTTGCCCCACCCAGCTTAATACTTACGGGTGCGGCAAATTGCGAAAGCTAGCTATAGGCTTAGTGATCCTTGTAGCTAGCGTGGTCATGTAGAGCAGGCCGCCCGCCACGGGCGGAAGGAACGCGTCGACCTCCATGTGGCCGTACTTTTGGAGACGATTGTTTTGCTCATTGAATAAATCCTGTAAGAGAATAACATTCTGCTGGGGCTAGTTGAAGTAGTTGTTAGGTAGAAAACTAGCCACATTAGCCTATTGAAAACTTTTCATGAATGAAGTTAACATGTGGATGACATCCACACGGCAACTACAAAGATTTAAAATAATATTCCCCTACGTTAAACATTGCAGTTATAGATATAAAATATTGAAATAAACTGTCCAAACGTAAAATAGTAAAACTTATTTTACGATAACTTACTTCACAAATGATAATTTCTTTACGGAGCATGACGATAATTTCACAATATTTAGCTGTAAATTCATTTTTTATGAGAGGTCTGTCCAGAACTGATCCCACAATATCTATTAACTGAAACAAAAAAATTACAATATAGATTATTGGATACTTGATAAATACACATAAATTGAATGTACAATTAATTTTCACTGACGAAAAATACCTTAAATATTGCTTCTAAAGTGGAACAGTTGTCGAAAGACTCTGCGAGAACGGTAGATAACTTTAAGTCCAAATCGATTATATTCTCCTGAAATTCCTTGAAATCATCATTGAATGTTTGATCATCAGGATCAAGAACGTCATAAGATTTCGAAGCAAAGGCGTGGAAATAAGAATCAAATTCTGCAGAAATCTCTCTTATCTGTCCACCCAAAACACGGCCTTTCATACCACCAATTTCAATTTTTTCCAGCTTTTGAAATTCCAAAACGGTTTTAAAGAACCATTGTATTGTATCCAACCTATTTAGAAACTTATTCATCCTTTCAAAAACAACATTCGGGTGGAATGTCCAAGGGATAACAGTTCTGTCAACAAAATATTTGGGCAGATTCTCCTTAAAGTACTCGAATGTGTGGCGGAATTTCTTCAATATGTCTATAGTCAATTGAATCCGTTGCCTTGCTTCGTCGATATCGCTATGGAACAGTGTACTTGGATCCAAACATTTTTTTGCCTAAAATAGAGAAATATTATATAAGATAATTTATTATCATAACTGTTACAAACACAAATATTAATTATTAAGTTACTTCTATTACCTGATATATGAGTAAATTACAAATCTGTTTTATTAGAACCATGAGCTTAGACGAGCTGCAATAATATTTAGAATCCCTCCACACCATACAGATGACGTGGAATAAAGGACGGAATAACGGCTGACATTCAGTAAAGTCAGTATCTTCTAAAACTTGGAAATGTTTCTCCAACGTCCTGAGATACAAATCAATCTCCCGTGCTTCAGCCAGTGCTATAATTAATAACAAACATTATTATCATACATAAAATTTGCTGAAATTTGAATTTGGAACAAATTGGGCATACATTTTCCTGAAATTCAAATTTGGAACAAATTGAAAATATGGAATACCTGAAACAATATTTTTGAAGAGGCGACTGAAGCACGGATAATACGCTGAGGTCGTTTTCTCCAATATAACTGCCATGCAACGCACTCTTTCTGTGCGTAATTGATCGTAAATATAATTCAAATTACTCAGCCTAGATTTCCAAAATGCAAGTTCTGTAAGTAACAATGAAATATCTTATGGGTATAAACTTAAATTGTTTTACTACATTCGAAAAACATACTGTAATAGATTGTTACTGCTCTTCTGAGAGCACTTTTGACGCATTGTTGCTCTTAATTATATTATATTATAACAGTAAAACATCGACTAAAACATGTTTTTTCTCTTACAATCCACAAATGGATGCAAAATAATTGTATGCGATTGCACCGTTGCAACTTATTTTGTTACTTTTCTACGAGTGAGCAGCGGAGAGCTACGTTTTGTGGTACCTAACCGATTGCATAATTGTCGAGATTAACTCAAATCTTAAGCCTCACTTCATTTTGATATTTATAAAACTCATGAAACAGGAAATATCCCAGAAAAAAACACACATAACTAAGGATTTCTCTATTGCATTCCGCGAAATTAGGAATGTAACTGATTGAAAGTAATGTGTTCCGATTGAAATGAATTACTGCGGCACTTTACAACTCCGTAGCATGAATAACATATTTTTGCGCTTATAAAGAAGAAAGCTGACGCTGGTGATCGCCGCTTAGGTAATTTTATGGTTTGTCTCAACCATGCTATTAGCGATATCTCTACCGTATCATTATACATAAATTATCATTTAATGATAATAACTAGTTACTCTTATCACGTCCTCATATAAATTTATCGATGCACATTTATACACTTATAGTTTTCACTGACTACGTATATTGAAACGTTTGTAAAACCACGATTGCTCCTAAAACTACAACACACTACTACAATTGAAAATAAATCTAAACAATTTTATTTAGATATAAATTTAGGATGAGTCTTATTATATGCGTTTAAATAGGCAAAACTTTCTAACCAACATTCGGCAAGGGGTTCTGTCCATTGTCGAAAGCCTGCGACGAATCTTCCATCATGACGTCGTTGATTTGCTGCGCCCACTTGATGACCACGCCCTCAATAGCGCTCTTCAGATAGAGATCTACCTCTACACCCTTGAGTACTTCTTTCTCCGCGTCATGGACGAGCTCTACGCCTACTGGCATCGGCAGAACTGTTTGCCCGTTTACTTTACCTTTCACCTATTTCAAGATTTTTTAGAGTTTTAGATTCAATAGAAATGTTCACAACTTATTCCAAATGTACATTGAATAAGTCTTAAAAGCGCCGTAAATTATCACTTGCATTAACGGTAAAAGAAAACATAGTGAAGAAACCTGCATAGCTGAGAGTTCTCTGTAAAGTTTTTGGTGTGTGAAGCCTACCAACCCGCACTTGGCCAGCGTGGTGGACTATGACCCGACCCTTTCATTCTGATAGAAAACCCGTGACTAGCAGGGGGACATTAATAAGTTGATGACGATGATCCATTTTTATCGGATTACAAAACGAAAATACCACCTACATTCAAATTAATCATTTTGACTACACATAAGGTTCAAAATAATTTAAAGCTGTTACGTATGCTTAATGACAGGTTAACCCTCACCTCGTAAACGGTACTTTTGAGGTTGTGTATTTGTTTCAGAATGTCCTGTGAGACCACTAGCGGCCATCCTTCATGATTCAAAGGATTGGAGAGCAAGGGGACGAACACTTCATCGACCAATGACGCTAATTCATCAATAAGTCTTGGTGCGAGATCACCTGTATATAAAACATATATTGAAAAGATGTATTACATAAACATAATCAATATAATTCCTCTAACATGTTAATAGGTATTTTAAAATTGTATATCTATTGTATATGAGTACTGACACATATAAATGGTAAATATATACATGTCTATAAATACAAGTAACTTACCAAATATGACCATATCAGCGCAATTCTCTTTTGGGACGACATCGGGCTTCTTTTTAACAAAATATACTGCTTTATTCTTCAGATAGCAAGGAAATGATATTACGGGAACCAATTGAGCGGCGTGGGTCAAAACGATTACTAGGAGAAGAGGTAACGGTTTGTCAACAAAGTCTTTCAGAGTGGATCTATGTTCCTCTATGCTAAGAACCCTCATCCATTTCTCTGGCTTTAATTTTAAAGATTTAACAGCATAGGAACCGATAAAATCAAAGCGAGGATCTTGGTTAGTCGAGGACGGGCCCGGCTGATCCATTTTCAATATTTACTTAGAATACCAAATCATCTTGAAGAGAGGAACTAGGATGGTGAGGATTAGAGCTCGAAGACGTGTAAGCGGGTTATCCGTAGAAGCCTTCTTAGCAAAGTGCGCAAAGAAAGGCTGAGCCTGGCAAATGGCAAGTCACGCGAGTCCCATAGCGGGCCATTATGGAACGATGTCTCCTTTGTAACGAACTATCAACTTTGCTTACAAAAATAGATTATGAACTACAGTCAGCAGAAAAGGTGCAGGATGTACCTATTATATCCTTATTTCGGATTAACAACATTTATTCCGTCCATCACTTAATACATAGATAACAGTGAACTACCTTTATAATCATTCCCGAAATAAAAATAAATGTGTAATATCTATAGCACGAAAATTAAACAAATATTATTATTCAAATGAATTGTACGCATTTACTGCAATAGCATAACAATACTACATATAATAGTATTTTTTCTTCATAATAAAAGTATCTCGTCACTGATTTAACTGTTCTAATCTAATTATTATTTTAATTAATATGCAAAATGCAAACGTAAAATGATCATTGAACCGCTAAAAGTTCGGAGTACCTTATATTCAGTAGATTCCGTTAACAATATAATATAATATAAAATAAGATAAAAAAAAATCAGCCTGGAAACTGAGTTCAGCGAGGCGAGCAGCGGGCGCCAGTTATTGTTAAACCACACAACGCATATTGTTGACGGTACGCACAATGGCAGAAGCCCGGGCGTACCAGGCGGGCGGCGCGCCGCCCCGTGCGCGCTGCCGAGATGACACTCGCGACGTCGCGAATAAGGTCAACTGTCGCTACTTTCCACCGCGGCCGCAAGTTATAAAAGACTGGACATTTTTTTTATTTTTGTCAATAAGCTAGGTATTATCATCAGCTACTGATTTCGTACCACTGTTGGACATTATCTCAGAATGTGAAGAGTTAGGCCGTAACCTACCACGCTTGCCAAGAGCGGCTTGGTAGAAAATTTTATAGAGAACATTCAGGTATGTAGATTACGATGTTTTACTTCACCGTTAGGTATATACTAATTTAATTCGAAGAAGTTGAAGAAGCAATCGTAGGTATTACTAGCTCAGGACAAGGAAATAATCACAGACATAATTTTGGTAGGTGGTCCGCCGCCCTCATAATCCGCCGTAAAGCAATTGTTGTGTTTCGGTTGGAGGGGTGCGGTTGCCAGGCACACATATAG